>PVJA010002083.1:24611-113015 GCA_004027025.1 Myocastor coypus
GCCCGGCAGAATGGCTCAGTGGTCTAAAGCGCCTGCTTGGGAAAGCTTGGGTGGCTTCAGGGACCGCAGTTCGATCCCGGGCACCACATGCTGCGCCAGCCCTGCCCTCAGGGTGGGCTGAGCCGGCCATAAAAATGAGTGAATAAACAAGCAAAGGTTGTGAAACAATAAATAAATAAATAAATCTTTAAAAAAAAAACAAAGGAAGGGGGCAACAGAGGAGGGTGGCTGGGTCACCTAGGTCTTGTCCACTGGTCCAAGTCACCCAGGTTGCAGCGCCCTCAGGAGTGCAGGCCTGTCCTGCGCCTCTACTCCAACACACCTGGAGCTCAAGTAACTCTGCTCTTACTTTCTCTGGGAGTGTCCTAGTATTTGTGTTCTTGTACTGAAATTTCAAATTTAAATTAATTAAAGCTTCACTCTCTTAGTCCCTCCCACCTCCAGGCCCAGCATTATGGTTGGTTATGCTCTCCTTCAGCCTGTCCAAGGCTCAGTATCTCAGTCTTTCAAAGTGTGAAGCCACGGTATCAAGCTTTCTTAGCAGAGAGTACACACACAATACTTTTGGATAAATACGAAAACGTTTTGTAATGTACAATGTGGCTAAAATATTATACACTTGCACTAGATGAAAGGAAAGGGAAGCCACTGAACATACTAGTGGGACTAGAGGTATGAATTTTATTTAAATTCACTTGATTTAAATTTGTAGGGGCCTGGCAGGATGGCTCAGTGATTTAAAGCACCTGCTTAGGAAAGCTTGGGCAGCTGTAGGGACCGCGGTTCGATCCCTGGCACCACATGCCGCGCCAGCCCTGCCCTCAGGGGAGGCTGAGCCGGCCATAAAAATAAATAAATAAATAAATAAATAAATAAATAAATAAATACATACATACATACATACATACATACATACATACATACAAACAAACAAACAAAAGTTCTGGGGCCCGGTGGGATGGCTCAGTGGTCTAAAGCGCCTGCTTGGGAAAGCTTGGGTAGCTTCAGGGACCGAGGTTCGATCCCTGGCACCACATGCTGCTCCAGCCCTGCCCTCAGGGAGGGCTGAGCCGGCCATAAAAACGAGTGAATAAACAAACAAAGCTTCTGAAACAAGAAAAATAAATAAATAAAATTTAAAAATTCTTTAAAAAAAAGTTTTGAAACAATAAATAATTCAATAAATAAATAAATAAATAAATAAATAAATAAATAAATAAATTTGTAAAGATGCATGTGGCCAACATCTACTGCACTGGGCAGCACAACTCCAAGAAAAAAACTAAAAAAGCTGGGCTCAGTTCTTTTCCCATCTGAGTGGCTCTGATGTGCCACAGGGTTCTCTGCTCTGTACATACATTCGGGGCTCTAGAATTCTCTTACCCGAGCCATGTCTCACCAGTCTATACACAGCCCCTCAAATCCACTGGCAGTGCTTATGTGCTGCAGGCCACAAAGATATGGGTAGGGGACCCACACACATCAATTCCCTTAATCTCAACCACCCAATTACAAAAATAAAATTCAGTCTGGCAGAAGTAAGAAACTGCCTAGCCGCTTGCCCCATGTGGAACAATGCAATGAAGCTCTAATTCAGTTGACAGACTCAGGGTGCCACACTGTCTCCGCTCATAGCTTCTCAAGAGATGTCTCTGGGTCTAGTCCGGATGTCCCCTACAAGTCCATGTTCAGAGGTGGGGCATGAAGAAGAAGCCTAGATCAGGAAGAGTGGTGCACACATCAGACAGTCCACTGGTGGATTGAGGGCCATGTGGGGAAGATTCTGGCTGGTGGTGGGGCACTGGGAGAGTGTGTCTCACTCCCTGGCCTCTCCCTTCTCCTCTGCCCCTTGGCCACCATGATGCAACCAGCTTTCCTCTGAGGCAAGCCTTTCTGCCAAGCAATTTCTGCATTTGAGCCTACCAACCATGACTACAACTTACAAAATAGCCAAAATGAACCTCTTCTTCAAAATGCAGATGTTAGAGATTCTACCCCAGTGATAAAAAGTAGCTAAGATACTGGCCAGACACAATCTTTTCAGAAAGCTCGAGATGTGACATAGCTTCTATGTGGCACTATAACAGGCAGGTCTACAAACTAAATAAAACCAGATGCTCTGCAGTGTCTTGCTGAACTATGGCCATTACCCAGAGGATATACACAGTATTTAAAATATCTTCATGCATTTAGGTCATTTAATCACTTTTTGCCTGATTATCTAAAGTATTTCCTGCAAAATAGGTAAAGATGGGGTTAAAATGTTCCTAAGAAGCACACAGAGAGACCACCAATGGGTGACACAAGACTATGCAAATGGGAAATACCTTCATAGGCACTTTGCAGCCATCACTGCCTCCTCTGCCAAGCTTGCCATAGTCCCCATCCCCCCAGGACCAGACGGTGTCATCATCAGTGAGGCAGAGGGTCTGGGCATCACCACTCCCACAGGCAATATCTACTACACGGTGGCCCTGCAATACCTCCACCTTCAGAAAAAAAAGGGACAGGGTTAGCCAACCATACCTAATGGAGGGGCATAAGTCAGAGGCTCTGCAATGCTGCCACTCTTTATTTGTGACAACCTCTATAAAGAACCACATAATTTTAATTATCGTAAGAGACAAAACAGAAAATGCCTTCTTCTATTTGAACTCTACAAACCTAAATTGTACGAACCAACCTTGTATGACTTCGAAGGCTATCCATTAACTCTTTTCACCATCAAAAAGACAGCAGTGTTTCCACTGTACAAAGCAATATTTATTGTTAAAAGTCAACTCTTAGGGAGGAGTGGTGGTGGTGCATGCTAGTAATCCCAGCACTCAGGAGACAGAGGTAATAAGATTCCAAGTTCAAGCCCAGTATGAACAACTTAGCATTAAAAATATGAAAAGGACAAGGGATGTATTTCAATGCAAAGGGCCCTGGGTTGAATCCCCCACCCCCAAGTTAACTCTTGAACAACACTGGAGTTTTCAAAAAAAAAAAAAATCATATAGAATTTTTTTTTTTTTTTTTTCAGAACCAGGGATCAAACTCAGGACCTTGCATTTGCCAGGCAGGCACTTGTGCCTCTGAGCTATCTCCCTGGCCCCAGTATATAGAATTTTTGATTCCGAAAAAACTTAACTAGCAATTCCCCTGCCATTGACCAGAAGCCTTACTCTAACTTGAGAACTTATTAATAGGTAGGGGAATACAGGTACTCATAGATCCTCACCAAGGAAACAGTCCTCTGTTGGGGTGGCTGTGTTTTTTAACCAAGTGTGCAGCTTTGGAAGGGACATGCATGGAGAAGTGAGGGAAGAAGGGAACCCCTACCTAGCCATCTGGGTCAGGTCAATCAACCCTGGGGATCAATAAGATGATGGTTGTTGCACACATCAGCCTTACTTATAACACAAATGGCTGAGTACATTTACCAAACAGTAAAGACATAAAAGCCATGAGGTCATTTTTATTACAAGACACAATCAAAAGGGTGGATGAGCTACTAACCTGTAGGTGACAGTATCATGTTTTAAAACAACCTCACAATATTTGAGCTCCTGTAAGAGTATCAGCCAGGTAGCTACAAATTTGTTGTAGTACAGTATGTACTAGTCAATATTAGGCAATTATGACTGTTTTATTTTCGTGTTTATTTACATTTCTGTCAACCTCAAATGGAGCCATAGACAGTCTGTAAGTACACATGTAAGGTTTTATGATAAAGTTTAACTTTTTGTTATGGTGCTGGTGTTCAAATCCAGGGCCTTATACATGTACATGCTAAGCAAGTAAGTGTTCCACCACTGAGTTACACCTGTACTCTTAAATTTTAACCTTTCACAAGAGACTTGTATATATTTTATGGTATAAATGAGAACACAGACTACTGTGTACATATATTTTATGCATTGATAACATGTCTTTTTCTCAGCTTTTTTGCTATGTTTAGGTTAGTTTTCCCAAGAACTATTTTTCAAATTACACAAGCAACCACCTTCAAAAAAGATTTCTGCAATTTAAGTGGACCCACACAATTCAACTCATGTAGTTCAAGGGTCAAACTGTATAAATACAAGATATGTCAGATACCACCACATTTAAATAACGCATGGAGGGCACACATGCCTGATGGTTATTTCCATCAAAAAGAAGAGCAATTTATAAATAATGAGCCTATGACAAAAGCTCTGAAATAAAAAGAGTGGGCACACTTCTGATGTAGGACGATGGCACCCCCACCCCCAGCATAAGGAGCAAGCAGCCCTTAGACCTGGGCCTGGGCCCTCCATTGTGCTGGCTTCTCACCAGCTTTGGTTTTAACTGGTCCTCACTGTCGCTGTGTCCCAGGCGGCCATACCGGCCTTTGCCCCACGTATATAGGTCTCCAGCTGCTGTGACACAGGCGCTGTGGGCTCCCCCTGCAGCTACATCAACCACTTCAATGCCTCTCAGAGACTCGATGACACGAGGACGGTCACATGGACTGCAAGAAAAACCACCAGTGCTAAGGGAAATGCATGTTTATTCTTATTTTAACAATATCAAACACATTCCCTGTGTGTTGCTCATTCAATCGGTGTCCACCTCTTAACAGACTCCTTTCCAACCAAGTATTAAGCTAGTCCCTAAAATTGGTTCACACATCAACCAAAATTTCCTACTGAAAGAGCTATTTTAAAAATATTCACTTGGTGCCGGGCGTGGTGGCTCACACCTGTAATCCCAGCACTTGGGAGGCTGAGGCAGGAGGATTGGTATGAGTTCGAGACCAGCCTGGGCTACAAAAGTGAGCTCAAGGCTAGCCTGAACTGCATAGTGAGACCCTGTCTCAAAAAGACAAAAAAAAAAAAATCACTTGGGAGGCTGAGGCAGAGGAATCGATGTGAGTTCGAGATCAGCCTGGGCTACAGAAGTGAGCTCAAGGCCAGCCTGAACTGCATGGCGAGACCCTGTCTCAAAAAGACAAAAATAAATAAATAAATAAATAAATAAATAAATAAATAAATAAATAAATAAATAAAATAAAATAAAATAAAATAAAAATATTAGCCAGGCATGGTGGTGCATGCCTATAATCCCAGCACTTGGGAGGCTGAGGTGGGAGGATCAGTGCAAGCTCAAGACCAACCTGGGCCACAAAAGTGAGCTCAAAGCCAGCCCGAACTGCATTGCAAGATCCTGTCTCAAAAAAACAAAAAATATATATAATATGATTTAAGTATCTTCCTCATTTGTGGCATGCATGCCTTTTCAATCTCTTCAAACTCTTCAAAATTTCTGTTCTTTTCAAAGAACAGTCCATAATTTTTATAAAAGAGAATACACTGTATTTTTAAAAAATTAATCATAGTTTTGGAGTATCATCTCAAAATCTTTGTCCTAAGGGTACAATGGTCTTCTGCCATGTTCTCTAGAACTTTTTAGTTTTAAATTTTACATTGAGGGGCCCAGCGGGATGGCTCAGTGGTCTAAAGCGCCTGCTTGGGAAAGCTTGGGCGGCTTCAGGGACCGCGGTTCAATCCCTGGCACCACATGCTGCTCCAGCCCTGCACTTGGGGCGGGCTGAGCCGGCCATAAAAATGAGTGAATAAACAAACAAAGGTTCTGAAACAAGAAAAAAATAAATAAATTTAAAAAAAAATTAAATTTTACATTGATTATTACTCATTCTGAATACTTAAATATAATACAAGTAAACTTAAGTTCATTTCTTGCTATATGGTTTTTCATTTATTCAAAACCAACATGAAAAGGACCTTTCCTCCAATTATTTGCCTCTGTACTTTTGAAAACTGTGTTACTAGAAATTGTGTTATTTTCCCCATATTCATCTCACCAGATCTATGCTCGAAGTCCATGCACTACTCCACAGCATACTTACAATCCTCCTATAAAGCCAACCCTACACTGTCTTGGCTACCAATAAAGTAAGTCTACATCAGGGGTGTCTTGGAAGGTGTTGAATTTAGACCTCTGGGAATAAATAACAAATTGATAATGCTGAATCTTCTGACTTATAAATACTAATATCTATACAAGATTTTAAGCTTTGTTTTAAAGTATTCTCACTAATATTCTGTAGAATTCTCTTTGTGGGTCATCCATTTTTTTTATTACCTTTAATAAGAAATAACAATGAGACCATTTCAAAACACATTAGTAAGACAGCCACAATAATTAATACAACGCATATTGTTGTCTTCACAGTAGCTGTTCAGAGCAGGGTCATCCATATTTTGGGGATTAGATTTATCCATGAAACTTTCAATTGTGAACAGAGTATCACAAACAGTATTTCAAAATTTCACTTTGTGATTACACAGAAACCACTATAGAGACATACTGATTGACTTATTTATGGATCATGTATTCTGCAATACCATTACTCTAGTAGTAGTCCTAGTTTTGGACATACTCTGCACAAATGACATCATCTACAAATAAAGATAGCTTAATTACTTTATTTGTTTGTTCGTTTGTTTGTTTTTAATGGCTGGCTCAGCCTGCCCTGGGGGTGAGACTGGCACAGCATGTGGTGCCAGGGATCAAACTGCATTCCCTGCAGTTGCCTAAGCTTGCCTAAGCAGGTGCCTTAGACAGCTGAGCCATCTCACCAGCACCGCTTTAATTACTTCACAATCTGGACAACTTTTATTTCTTTGTATATTCTGTGAGATTGCACTTACTATACCTGCCATACATTATTGAATATTGGGGGTTATAGATATCTTTATCTCTTCCTAAATTTGATACTACCTAAGCAGAATATAAGGTCTAGGTTTAACAGATTTTTTTTTAAAAAAATCAGGTTAAAGAAGTAATCTTTTATTCCTACATTACTGGTGGGTTTTATCAGAAACAGGCAAAATTTACCAAAAGCTTTTCCCACTTTAACTACTGAGATACCATATGATCTATTTTACAATGATCAATTTTCTAATGCTGGATCAAACCTGCAATTTCTTGGTCATGCTGTATTATCTCTCTGTGTATCATTTGACTTGATTCCCAAAGGTGAAGAATTTTTACATTTATGCTCTTGGGAAAAGTTGATCTTTATTTTCCTAATAATTGAATTGGCTCAAAAAAAAAACGAAAGCCATCTTCAAAAGTCCATTTGAGAGCATTTTCTAAAGTGTGTGAGGAGTTGAAACTTTCTATTAGTTACACATATATTACAAATCACCAGCATTTAGGTGCTGAAGATTTGTTTGCAGGACATTTACGTTCTGAAAGAATATATACGTTTTTAGGAACTTGTCCAATTTCCCTAAAAAAAAGTTAAGACTTACATAAAATTATTATATTTTTGTGATCTTTTAATATTTGCATGTTCCACAGTGATGAAAACTATAATTTGTAGTATACTTTTTTATCATTCTAAATGGAAATTTTGTAAATTATATTTACCTCAAAGAATTAGATTATATTTCCTTTAATTTACCCTAATCTTTTCAGTTTTCTGTATCATGGGTCCCTGTTCTAATTGTTCTTATTCCCTTTCTTCTGCTTACTTTGGTTCATATTTGTCCTTCTCTACATAGTACCTTAAGATGAGTGCTAAGGCCATGACTTTGTGATCAATTTTCATTTTTTAAATGTGTTTTTCCAAGCTTAGTGTTACATATCTATAATCACAGCACTTGGGAGGCTGCGGCAGTAGGACTGCCACCACGTTCCAGGCCTGGGATACACAATGAGTTCAAGGCCAGTCTGAGCTACATAGTGAAATCCTGTCTCAAAAAACTAGTAATTATAATAATAATGTGTTTCATCTATAAAATTCCTTCTAACTACTGCTTTTGGAGGCTCACACATGTTTTTATATACTATTTTCATTTTTACTTTCAGAATGAATTCTAACCTATTCTTCTTTCTCAATGTATTTGGCACAGGGTCTCACTACACAGCTCGGACACATAGTGATCCTCCTGTTTTCAGGCTCCCCAGCCCAGGGATTACAAGCATGCATGACCACACCTGGACTCGTGAGCAGCTCATGGTGCCCTGGGTGGGGCTGGCCCTGAATTTGATATCTGCACTTCCCTAAGCAGGCACTTAGTGTGCTAAGCTATTTCCCCGGTCCCTAGTTTATTCTTTGATTCAATCTTTGATGCATCAGTTTACTTATAATTTTTCTTCTAGAAATATTTATTACTCATTTCTAATTTAATTTCCTTGTGAACAGAAAGTGCACTTTGCAAAACCTGAATCTTTTTAGTGCATAAGTTTTGCTTTATTGTCCACATCATAGTTTATATTGATTTCCAAATGCCCATGAAAAAATTCTACTTTAATATAGTAGAATGTCCTAAAAATGTTGACTAAGTCAAGATAATTGATAGAGATACTCAAATCTTCTATACTTTACAGATTTGTTTTATCTATTATGAAAGAAAGGGTATTAAAATCAACTCAGATTTTTCCTTGCAGTTACCATTTTTTTAAAATTTCATGTATTTCAAATGTCTATTATCAGGTGCCAGAATGAACATTTGTTTAATGACTATGTCCCCTTGATGAACTGTTTCATCATTAAGCGGCGGCCTTTTTAATTCCTTGCAATACTCTTTTCTGTGTAATCTACTTTGTACCGTATTAACTCAGGCATTCCAGTTTCTTTTAATCAATATTACCATGGCATACATTTTCCTGTTTTACTTTGGTCTATCAGTACTTAGCATATTATTTAAAGCAATATCACTATAGGCAACATATTGTTTGATCTTGTATTTCTACTCTGACGATCTGACTTTTGTGTTTATCTCATTTCATTATTAATATAAATTATATTATTAATATAAATTATTTGGAACATAGTTTAAATCCATGCTTATTTTCTTTTTCTTTGTTTTCTTTCTTTTTTTTTTTTTTTTTTTGTGGGACTGCGGTTCAAACTCACAACCTTGCAATTGCCAGGCAGGCACTTGTGCCATTGAGCTATCTCCCCAGCCCCATTTTCTATTTGTTTTATCTATTCTTTGCCACCTCCTCTGAACAGACGCTATCTTAGGATTTTACTAACTCAGCAGTATTCTTTCAGCTGTTGCTTACCATGTGTGCAACACACCTTTAGCCTGAACAGCTTATTCTGCCCGCTCACCTCCTACCCCAACCCACCGCTATTTTTAATTTGTTACAGGGTCTTGCTACATAGTTCAGACTTATAGTGATCTTCCTATCTCAGCCTCCCAAATGCTGGGGTCACAGGGGTGACTGTACAGGGGGAACCTGTACAGTTCCAGGGCCAGCATCGTGCACCTAGGATTCTGGGACCTGCACAGCATGCCGTGCTAGGGATCAAACTCAGACCCTCGCGCTTACCAGGCAGGCACTTATGCTGACAAGCTATCTCCTCAGCAACCCCCCCTCACCCTGCTGTATAAAGATTGTTTTCACTATTAATTTACTTTGGTGCTTTTTGTCCCCTAATACTTCTTTCAGTTAGGGTTCTTTCTTTAAACTTCTTGAATATGTGAATGTATATTTCAATATACTTTTTTTTTTGTCTTTTTGAGACAGGGTCTCACTATGCAGTTCAGGCTGGCCTTGAACTCACTTTTGTGGCCCAGGATGGTCTCAAACTCACATTGATTCTCCTGCCTCAGCCTTCCAAGTGCTGGGATTACAGGCATGCACCACCATGCCTGGCTCAATATACATTTTGAACATCTATTTAATCAATTCTGTTGTAACCAATTTAGAAAAATTTCGAGTCATTTTTGTCTCAAAGTCCCCCATTTCCCATCTGGTAACTCCAACTGTACTCACATTAGGCCACCTAAAGTCTTCCCATGGTTCACTGGTGTTCTATTCATTTGTGTATGTTTGTTCTTTGTGTTCCACTCTGTAGTTTCTACTATTGTCCTTCCATGTTTTTGTCCACAAAACGTGTTGTTCATTCCATCCCATGTATTTTCCATCATTAAGGGTTTGATTTGGGCATTTACTACTACTTCCAGACTCTACCTAATATGCTCAAGCTTTTTCTAACTTCTTGAAGAATACAGTGTGTGGTTAAATGACTGTTTTAACTCACTTCCAGGTGAGTTTCAACCAACTTGATTTTTTCTTTTTAATATGGGTTGCGTTCTGGTGTTTTGTATGCTAGTAAATTTTTAGTACACACAAGGTATTGTAAAATTTACCTTATTAGAGGATTGATTATTTTTTAAGTCACAAAAATATTTTGAGCTTAGATTTCTTGATATTATACACAACTTATTTAAAGTCTTGTTTTTATGTTTTGGTGACATTTATCATAGAAACAATTAATGTGTGTGACTACTGCTCCCTAGAGTTAGGTAACACCACTCTGAGCAGTCCAACATCTTGAATTAATGACGTTTCTGAGAGCTTTATCTCATACCTTCTTTGAGCTCTGGGGACTGTTCTTCTAATCCATTTAAGTAGAGAATGTCCCCTGACCTGAAATGGGTGATTGTGACATTTGGCCTGGCAGCTATCTCAGTTAGTTCTTTGTACAGCTCTCCCCTTCTGAGGCTTTCCAGATCAGGAGGTACTGATGTTCCTGGATTTCCAGCTCTGTCTCCTCTGCACTATAGAAGCCTTCTAGGGTCTACCTACATTTCTTCTTCCTGTGCCACAGCAGGTGCCACTGGAGAAACTTTCAGAGCTAGCTTTGTCTATTTCCTCTTTTCTCAGGGCATACTATACTTTGCTGCCTGACAGGTAGTCGTTAGAACTACATTTTGTCTAATTCATTTAGTTGTTTCTAAGAATAGGAAAGGCCTCTAGTACTCAAAACTTGGCTAGTAGTTGATACTGATTTTTTTTTAAATAGTAGGTTTGGTTCCTTTATTTAAAAATTAGAAAAAAAAAAAAAAATCCTTCCCAAGTTTTTAGCCTAAGCCAGCCAAAAAAATAAAATAAAATAAAAAAATCAGTTTCATATGTACATGCTTCCCCAGCTCTTGCCATTTTCTCTGTACTTTTAGTTTTAGTATTATACAAATTACACAAAATCTCAAATGTGATGTAGTAGGCCATTTTGGGGAAAAGGACAAAGAAGCAAAAATATGTAACTCAAAAACTTAGCACTAACATCTTTTTCTCTAAAATAGCAGTCAAAACAGGCAAGCCCACAGACTGGCCTGTCAACCTGCCCCCAGAAAATGATTCACTAGCATTATCTGAATAGATTATGTAGCTGTTGACCTGAAACATAAAGTATCAATATCCTGGACCAGCATTCTGAAAAAGGAAAACAACCCTGAAAACACTATTTTCCTACAGTACCTTCGGTTGCCGTGCCCCAGCTTCCCATCTTCTGCCTCACCCCAAGAGTAAACTTCTCCTTCAGAAGAGAGGGCAAGGCAGTGCTTTCCTCCAGAGTTCACAGCCACCTTCTTAATGAACACATGCTGAATGGATTCCAGCAGTGTTGGAGTAGACACTGATTCTGTCCCTCCAATCCCTAGTCTGCCACCAGCACCATAGCCAGTGGCATAGAGCTACAACGAGAGGGGGGAAAAAAAGTAACATCAGATTTCCATCTTAATACTCTTATGTTTAACAATTAATAAAACCAGTATGTGCTCTAACCTTCTTGGGGAACCTGGGGCTATTAGGCCGGAACCCAGAGATGCTCTATACCAAGCTTTATCTCCAGCCCTTTCTGGTTTTCATATTCAAAGAAGATATCATTAAGCTGCTCCACCTGGCCTCAAAATTGCAATCCTCCTATCTTAGCCTCCCAAGTAGTTAAAATTGCAAGCATGTCCCATCATATCCAACTTTAAGACATTTTTACTGCAGGGTGATTGAATTTAAATTTTTTAAAAGTCACAGGAAAGTGCAAAACTCTGTACACCGCTATAATTGGGTTGAATGGCCCCCAGGATAGTACTATACTGGACAGTAGTAAGGGCTAATTGCATGGCCCTGGAAGGACCTGTGGGATTTCTGTTCTGCTACTCTCTTTTTCTTATTTCAGAAGACACACTCTTACTGTAGCACATGCCCCTACCACTGTCTCTGGCATTGCAGAGGCCCTGTGCAATGGGTGCACCTGATTCTGGAGTGCGAACTTTACTTCCCATATGTCTTCCCCCACCCCCTCTTTTGGATTGGGAATTAAACTCATGGCCTTGCACTTGCCAGGCAAATACTGTGCCACTGAGTTATGTCCTCAGCCCCTGAAGTGTGACTTTCAGAACTGTGATTTAAGAAATTTTTTCTCATATAGGTGACTATCTCAGGAATTTATCATTATAGTGTCAGAAGGCTGATACTATATGCATTTGTTCTATAAAAACTCTGAAAACATAAGAAAAACTTACGCATTTTAAATATAAGGTCTTTTCTCTATACAATTTTTCAATTTCTAGAATACTACAATTACTACTAGGAAAACTAAAAAGACTGTATCTTCCATATGTAAATCCCTGAAACTCAAAGAAACATCCTATAGAAAAACTAAATATATTTTAACATTTCAGCAAGGTAGCACCCACACAGTAGAAAACCTTGTTTACTCGCTCTAAATAGGAATTAACTGGGGACACAAAATAATCTTTATCGTTAATTAGAGGGAATAAGAATCAGACTGCTATTTCTAAATATATGGCATACATACAGCCTGATGGAAACTAAAACATTACAGTAGATTGTTTTCCACATATGCTGCTACACTGGTACAATAACAAAGAAACTACAACAGTTAACACAAGTTAAACCAAAACTCAGGTGGATATGGAGTCCTGATCCAGCTTCCAATGGGAAGGTTTAGAAGATTTGAGGGCCAAGAATATAGGCAAAGCACCACCCTCAAAGAATACTGCAGAAAAGCAAGTTACTCTCAGTGTTCAGTACTAGGTATTTTCAAATATATAAACAAAAACAACCAGAGATTTAACAAAATAATTTACTAAAGGTTACTGAAAGAGATATGCTTAAAACATGAGGGAAAAATGAATACAGAGATGTAAGATAAGCAGTGAACATATACATGTAACATCTGTGTCAATCCAGGGGGAAATGGTCTCCATAAAATAACGCCAGCAGGGGCTGGGGAGATAGCTCCATGGCACAAACGCCTGCCTGGCAAGTGCAAGGTCATGAGTTTGAACCCTGGTCCCGCCAAAAAAAAAAAAAAAAAAAAGATGGGAAAATAACACCAGCAAAACTCTGTGAGAGAGGGGACCAGATCATAGAACCAAAGCAATGGACAACAAAGGATTAGTGTTTTCACTGTTTGGGAAGAAGGTAAAAAATGCTCACTAACTTCAGATAATAAGTATGAATGTTACAATACCAGGGAAATTTTTTTAAATGAGCAGAATACATTTATTGGGGGAAAGTAAGCTCCTGTCAAAGAGAGGGACAGGAAGGGAGTCTAAGCAGGTTGTCCCCAGGAAGCAAGCTGTCTTTTCCAGGGACTTTTATACAGGAAAACCACATGGTGAGGTGGGTCTAAGGCTGTGGATAAGACATGTGAACTCGCTTAGGTGGGCACGAGGTTGGCCAAAACTATGGGCAACCAATGAGATTACAAGCACCATTGCTCAGGTAAAATTGATTAAATCCAGTTTCTTCCTATTGGGATTGTGTTAGTGACTCAGTTGGGCTCTTTCAAGGTGATTGATACTTACTTCAATCCCAGGGAAATTAATTAAAAGACATAAAATTCTTTAGACAGTAGAGAAATGATATACTTCAACCTCTTTCCAAAGCTAAAACTACCCTTTTTGGCAGAAGTGTGCCTCTATATTATGGTTTGTGTCTAGTTGTCCCCTCAAAGCCTAATGCAGTCCTGGGGCAGACTTCTAGAGTTTGTGATTAACTGGTATTATGAGTGTGAGTGCTGCACCTGGCTTGGGGCAGCTAGCCTGAATGCAACATAGAGGAGACAGCCGGGCGTGGTGGCGCACGCCTGTAATCCCAGCACTCGGGAGGCTGAGGCAGGAGGATTGGTGCGAGTTCGAGACCAGCCTGGGCTACAAAAGTGAGGTCAAGGCTAGCCTGAGCTGCATAGCGAGACCCTGTCTCAAAAAGACAAAAAAAAAAAAAAAAACGGGAAACAAACTTGCTCTCTGTTGCCACTGTTGCTGTTACTCCTCCCCTTTGCTTTTGCCCTGCTCTTTGCCACTGCCATGAAAGGTTGCTCTCTGCCATGTGCCACCCTTCCTTGGAGCCAGATGGGTATAGACTGAAATCTCCACTGACTCTTTCCTTCCTTCATTTTGAGTTTGATGGATTTGTCCCGGCAATGAGAGAAGAGTATCTGAGACACTCTACCACAGTTTCCAACAATTCTCCCTTCTAGGCCTCCCCACCCCTCTCTGAAAGTGGGCTGCACCTTAACAGTTGCTCCTGAGAGATGGAATATGGCAACAGCAGTGCAGTACCACTTTGCTCACAATACTGCTGGCGTTTCTGTCTTGCTATCACCTTTTTCTTCCCTCTCTTGTACCTGTGCTGATAAAGGTGAGTGCAATGTTATGAGATGTTCTAATGGTTCACAGTACAACAAGAACTGACAGTCCACAAGAAACAGACTTCTACCCTATACAGCCTTAGGACAAAGACAGCCTACTGAGAGCCTGAGTTCGGGACCAACGTATACTAGCGCTAGAATCTTGAGGCAGCAAAACTGTCAGATAATTTATCTTTTAAGGTTAAATAGACCAGACAAGGAGTGTATAACACAGGAACATTATATGGAGATGTCTCACTCAAGAATATGGATCTCCCATTTGACCTTGGAAAATACAAATGATGAAAGTTTTGTTAGGCAGGTCTTGCTTTAACTTGCCCTTGATCACCCAGCAGAAAAGCTCAATTATGAGGCATAAAAGGCAGAGCTAGATTAGTATGGTGAGCTGTAAGAGGCTTAAATCAACAGCCTTCAACATTGCAAGTTTCACCAGTAACCCACTGCCATTATGAAACATTGGACTATGTATACAACTACTTCCTCCTAGTTCAAAGAGAAGAAAATTTCTTTTCTTTTTATTCTGAAGCAGTATCAATTAGAAAATTTGTCATGTCTGTACCCTGTGCTCTGTATAACTTTTGTGAGGACAACAATATGCAGTTTGTCAATTATTAAGAATGTGCTACTAACATGTTTTGAAACTCCCATATTGTTATCTTATTAAAAGTAATAAAAAATAAAAATAAAAAAATATTTGAGTTAAAAAATTATATATATGAATTAAAATTTAAAAAAAGAATATGGATCTCCCAATCTTTATTAAAATATTCACAAATACAGACCAAAAATACATAAAACACATTCTTTTAGAAATGTTTTTGTGGGGAAGACCAAGAAGGGAACTTGGGTCCTTGTGCCTGCTAGGCAGGTGCTATGCTACAAAACTACACCCCAGGCCTCGTAAACACATTCCACTGAAGCTGAGTTTATCCAAAGGAGGCAGGCTTAACATGAGAAAATCCCTCACTGGGGCCTGGCGGGATGGTTTAGTGGTCAAAAGGACTTGCTTGGGAAAG
This sequence comes from Myocastor coypus, assembly GCA_004027025.1. Taxonomy (NCBI): domain Eukaryota; kingdom Metazoa; phylum Chordata; class Mammalia; order Rodentia; family Myocastoridae; genus Myocastor; species Myocastor coypus. The sequence goes on from PVJA010002083.1 coordinate 40,080, forward strand.
CTTGGGCAGCTTCAGGGACCCTGGTTCAATCCCCAGCACCACATGCTGCGCCAGTCTTGCCCTCAGGGCGTGCTGAGCAGGCCATAAAAAAAAATGAGTGAATAAACAAATAAAGGTTCTGAAACAAGAAAAAAATAAATAAATAAAATAAAAAATTCTTTAAAAAAAAAAAAAGAAAAGAAAATTCCTCACTAATTCACCATCTTAATCCACTAAAGCAGATCTGTAGGGATCATCTCAAATACTGCAGTATTTAACAAAAATCAACATGTACTCATGAAGAGAAACAGAAGAATATTCCTATTCATCCATTATGAATAGAACTATCCTTCATCTAATAAAAAATGTACAAAATGTCTCATCACTGCAATTCCTCCAGTATGAACCAAGACAAGACCATACCCACAACCTCAAACCTGCCTTAGTTTATGCTCCAATTTTCAACCAGTGTGACTCATCCCCCTTCACCCACTCAAAAGGAAGAAAACAAAAGAATTAAACTAGATAAAAAGGGAACAGAATTTACTTACAGATTATGATGGATCTTTATAATTATTTTTAAAAATTAATGCATGTTAGAAAGAAAACAGACCTAAAGTCCACATAAAATAGCAAGACTAATAAACTGCCTATAAAAAATCAGCTACTAAAAAAAAAGAAAAAAAAAAATCAGCTACTTCTACACATCAACCTGTGTACTTTTTCAAAAGACAGCATTTACAATAGCAAACAAGAAAAGAATACATTCAATAATGATATGCAAACAAAAACGATAATACTTTTGTATACATAATATACCCAGAATAAAAAATTTAGCTATAAAATAAAATGAAGTTACAAAATACATCTAAACACTACACAGAAATATTTACAACTATAATTGCTTCCAACAATATCTAAAGTGCTGCTGACCTTGTGGCAGTATTTCATATGTATCACTTCTATGTACAAGAATCAAACAAAACACTAGCCATAAATGCTTTGGTCTGTAAGACAGTTTCACACCAAAAATGCATCCTTACCTTCCCATCAGCTGTCACAGCAAAAAGTGTTTGTTCACCTCCAATCAACTGTACCGGCCTGAGAGTTGCAAGAGCTTCACAGGGAGTGGGAACTTTAACTTTTGCACCTTCAATGCCTCCTAGCTGCCCTCTATGATTATGACCCCAGCCATAAATGGTTCCACTGCCGCCAGCAGAAAGAGTCCAGTCATCTGGTCGCCTACAGCAAACATTAAGAGGACATTGGACATCTGAAAGAATGGACAAAAAATCTCTTTCTCACATATACAACATTATCTGCTGTTTCTGCCATAACAACCTGTTCATCCACTGCACAAGTTGCTCATCTTGCTCTCTTTTAAAAATGTCATGGCTCTCATGGAGAACATCCATGTTTTCACTGTCTGCCATTAACTCACGAATTTTCTTTGCCACCTAGAAAACATTATAATTAAATTATGAAACAGTTATCTCCAGAATAAAACAAATAAATATTAAAATGAGAACACAAGTGGAATCTTTGCCTAAGCAAGGTGAGAAAATGATTTTATACTTAACAAGTAAAATCAATATATTACATCACTTCTAAGATACTAAAAATTGGATGTATCATTACATCATCAGTCTACTAAAAATAAACTTCAATTGGTACTCACAGTATTAGTTCATTTTCACTTACATAGTTCTTTTTATGATATTTTTTAGCAAAAGAAAGTTTTCTATATCGTACAATGTGGTTTGGGCACCTTTTTGTATGGGATCTAAATTTTAAAATTCTCTGTGCACTACGAGTGATTCCAAAATAATGTACAATAATACCTCATCAAGAAACACACGGGGCAGTGGTGCTCTCTTATCCAGGGCCACAGCAACCCGGGAGGCCATGCAGTACCGTCGGAACCAAGCCCACCTATGCGTCTCAGCACAGCAAGGAAGAGTGTCGAGTTCCAAGTCACAAGCAAGAGCCACAAGTACCTGCAGCCACAAACATTAAGATACACAGAGTCTACATTTTCACCAATCATCATCCCACGGTTTCGTCCTTATGGCACCAGCAATGTGATTACATTGATAGCTCCTAGAGATGCACTGCAGGCACAGGGCCTCAAATCTAACAACTACTACAAAACTGTACTTGCCGACTACAAGCGGCAAGAGGACTTGTGCATTTCAAGGCATGCTAATACTTGGATAATGGCTTAAGTTATACAGCCATAAATCACAAAAGCATTTTTTTATATTCAACTTCAACAATACCCAACACCTGCCTTCAAGGAGGCCCTGAGTTCTCACTAGCTTTCCCAGCACCTTAAAAGACAAACATTACCTTAAAGAACGGGCTGTGGAGCAGCTGCTTGCCACCCCTCACAATAGGATCTTCATATTCAAACTGTCTCTGCAAAGCTTCTGGAAGCCCTTTCACCAAAGCAGCAAGAGCACTGCCTGTAAAACTCTTAAACACAGTAAGACAATATGCTATTGTACAATGCAGGTGCATTCCCAGTTTATTTTAATCTTGTGAGCCAACGTTTTCATTATTTTAGTACTATTCCCCCTGAAAAGATGCTTCCTAAGGACAGGAAGGGATAAAAAAGAATGAAGACACATCAGGTATGTGCACTAACTCCCCATGAGGAATGTAATCCCTATGTACTACAAACATCTACTAATGAAAACAAACACTGAAAAAATACTTACTGAAATTCTCAAGTAGGAGAAAGACTAAAAGGACAGTGCGCCACAATAAAAAGAAAGAGGAATGTGAATGTTTGTCTTGATTTTGGCAAAACCACTCAGGAAACTATCACTTGCTGGGAGCAGTTCCTACTGCTCCCAATAGGATAAAGGGGCAGCACACTACAGGGGGTATGAACATTCAGATGGTCCACAAACACCAGCCCACATTCAGAGCTATTAGTGCACTGATTTTTAAAAAGCCAAAGTTCAGTCTGAACTCAGTATATATAGCAATTTAAGAAAAACAGTGGATGTGTCAAAGGCCTCTTTATGCCCAGTAGAAATTTCCCAGCTCTATTCAAAGATTTATTACCTTAAGGAATAATGCAACATTTTATTGTCAAAGAAACTGTACTCCTGCTTCTTACCAAAGTTCTAGTCTCCCCATCATTTTCTCCAAGAAGCCTGTTTATGTTAATCGACTGCCCAAATTCTGTTGTGAGCAGCTTCCTCAGTCTTTGAAGTGCCCACATTCTGTGACTGGCCGCTGAAAAGAGCAGACAGGAAATATCAGAGGCTTGACTGCTTCCTTCTCTACCCAGGAAGACAGACACAACTACAAAGGTGTCATTACCTAAGGCACTCAATTGTGCGCAGGCTGCCAGTGAGGCTGCAAGGCGAGGGACTATACTTCGGTTGGAGGTGAGATTAAGTCGGAAGTCCAGAAGACACGTCACCAAGTCCATTGATGGACAGGAGAGGACACAGCGATCAGACAAGAGGTCCTTGGGGCCTATAAAGGAGCACTATGAATGTCCCTGCATGTGATTTGGGAGAGACAACTGTGTAAGGAGATACCTACTATAATGCAACCAGAAAGTTTTCCCCATAGGGAGAAAACAGAGTGCTAGGACCTTGGAAGATGGAAGGCTGAGGTGGCTTTGTGCGGTATGATCCTTGCCCCAACAGTCTTTGACAACATCTTTGCCGGGCACAACGGAAGTAGGGAGATCAGAAATTATACCTGTGCTGTATGTACAGGGAGCACTCAGCCTGTTTTGGCCACTGCCCTCCTCTTACCTGCAGCTGGCATGATGGGATAGACTGTGAAGCGCCAGCCCCAGCCATTCACAGACCCATCGCTGATGAATTTCCACTTCAGTTCATCCCCTGGGATCCGCAATTCACTGGACCAGTCGGACCACTCTCGGCCTAGTGAAGACAAGAATGCCTTGGAGGTAGGTTCAAACCATCACCCAACCAATACACATTTCTCATATATAAAGCAATGACCACACATAGTGGCACACATCTTTAATCCCAATATTCAGAGGCTGAGGCAAGGTCAACCTGGGCTCCAAACAGTACAAGGCCAGCCTAAACTGCACAGCAAAACCCCTTCTCAAAAGGACGAAATTTTTTTTTTTTTTTTTTTTTGTCTTTTTGAGACAGGGTCTCGCTATGCAGTTGAGGCTGGTCCTGAGCTCACTTTTGTAGCCCAGGCTGGTCTCGAACTCGCACCGATCCTCCTGCCTCAGCCTCCCGAGTGCTGGGATTACAGGCGTGAGCCACCACGCCCAGCAAAATTTTTAAAATTTATAAAAAGAAATGAAATATAAAGCAAAACTGCCAGATGATCACTGGTGAGTGGACTCTTCCAAGCCAAGTTCTCCTGGGATTCACAGGGATACCGATCTGGTGAATGGTGTTCTGGTAAATGGTATTTTAATGCTTTTCTCCCACAGACACTCATTCCACCTCAAGAACCAGTAACTAGAGAATCTGAAGGTGGGTAGGCACAGCTCGGCTTGACAGAAGCCCTACCAGAAGGGGAAATGAGCACACACACACACAAACCCAGAATACAGCACAGGAGGCCCATAGGTGGTAGCATGGTTCCTGACCAGAGCTATGGGTATGCTTCTCCAGGGGAGGTCTGATGCGATGGCAAGAAGAGAAAGAATAGCACTTCCACAAAGCATCCACACATACAATCCACAACAGACAGAAAGACGCCACCCTCAAGGAAGGAGTGGACGAGGCTGCCCAAAGCAGAATGCCCAAAGTGCTTTGGAAAAGAGCTGTTTGTGGTGGCCACTCAGAGCTACAGAGGCCCTGGCTAGCTGCGAACTGTAGGGCTCTAAAGGACCATGGGAACAGCCTGGCAAGTCTTTCTGCTGGAAGAAGACAGACCTATCACATTTAATACCACCACTGTGAACTCAGCCAACAGATTTCAGTTAGGGTGCCAGGAAAACTAGTGTTTGTGGTGACAGTGTCACAGCATGCAAAACTTTAAATCAGGAATGTCAGTAATGGCATGTGCATGAAGTTTTCCTGGGACACAGCCACATCCACTCACCGACACACAGACTGTGAGTGGTAGCGAGGGAGACCATATATGGCCCACAAGAGCCTCACATGTTCATCACCTGGCCTTTTCCTCAGACAGGGAAAGTCTGCCATCCCTTACTCCAGATGAAGAATATAGAGGTCTGAAACACCAGACACACACATGCCTTGCACTGCCAACTCTAAAATTCCCAGACTGTAGTATCTCCCAATCTTACAGATAGGGCAGCCCCAGCTGACTGCATGGAGCAACAGACAAGCAGAGACAGCATGCAATGTCACCTGTGTGTTCCAGTTCTCCCCCACCATTCGAACAGAACACTCTTGGAGCTACATTCTCAAAACGACTAAGAAACCAAAGCTACACAAAAACAAAATTGAGTTCAAGGTCACCCTGGCCCTGGTCCTCTCAGACATCTAGGGTTCCTTCTCCAACTGCCTGGACAAGAAAAAGTACACACCAACAAGACACAGATTTCATGCCAGTCATTCAGGAACTCTGTCCCTCAATAGGGATGGCACATACAATATGGGGATGATTGTGTCAGAACAATAGGAAGAGAAATACCGTAGAGCTTATTGTGCCTTACTTAAGCTCTCTAGGCTGAAGCGGCATGGGCTGCCCTGAAAACGCTGCCAGTTTCCTCTGTGGAGGCCAAGGCTACACCCTGTCCAACCTCTCTTCTTACCTGACCGCACGGACACGATCCTGTTGACACCATCCATGACCGTGAGAGGGTCATGGCGTCTCTCTGTAGAGCACTGGCGGTCAAATTCCACCCTGAGGCCTTCTGCACCTGGAGGACAAGCAGCAAATACAGTGACCACTCTTAGGAAGCAAACAAAGCCACAGTGAGCCAAGCAAAACCACATCTATGTTTATATGTTAATGACCCCTATATAGCTGGGTGTGATGCATGTCTGTTACCCCAGCACTCAGGAAGCTTAGGCAGGAGGATCAGTTTTAGTTCAAGGCCAGCCTGGGCTACATGGTGAATCAAAGCCAGTCTGAACAACACAGTGAGACCCTGCCTCAAAAAATAAAAATCAAAGGCTAATAAAAAATTGGCCTCTACATCAAAACCCAAAAACTTACTACCCTCCTCACCTACAGAAGACTGCTGGTAGACTAAAAGACCAAAAAACACTTCCCTAGGGCAATCTTGTGTGCTGTCACTTTAGAGCCAAAGATCACTGTGCAACACCAAATGTCAGACCAAACTGTACAGTAAACTATGAGATCTAAGGGTGTTAACACCTTCCTGAAGGCCATATGCTAACACTTGGTTCCCAGGGAAGCTCATCTTCATTACAAGGCTGAGGGAATTCATGGTTTAAAAAAATGCTTTTATCCACCTCATTCTAAAAGTTCAAGAAAACGAACTGCACATAAAAATGATCAAGGTAAAAGTATTAAAGAGACTGATTTACAAAAAAGGGGGACCCTGTGAAGAGCCACGTATATCCATATATATGGGTCCAAAAGGGGATGTAGGGAGAAGGCAAAAAGGAAAGGAAGGGGCTTCAAAAAACAACTGAGAAATGTCATGCACATGTCCTAACTCCCATTATGAGTATAAGGTACAGTAACTCCTCTACAGATACTGAAAGCAGGCCAGAAAGACCCGCCAAGATCTATCATCTCAAAACAAGTGTGAAGGAAGCAGAGAATGATAGAGGATGGGAAAGAATAACATGAAGTTAAGAACAGGAAAAGAAGCTCTGCAAAGAGGTACAAAAAATTGAAAGGAAAGAAACCGGAAAGATCCTATAAGTACAAGAAGCAATACAGTAAGACACAAAGTTAGAAGGAAGAAATCTCAAACTAAAGGGACAAAAAGCAGCTGAGGGAAGAAGAAACCAGTATTGAGTCGAAAAGGCAGAACCCATAATTACTACATGTCCTTGGAGAAGAGATCTACAAGAGCACAAAACTCTATCAGCCCTAATAGAAGAAAATGTCCTAAAAGAAAAACACTTGGCACCTGCCACACCGCACTGCATGAAAATGAGCAACAGGCTGCTGGAGCCATGTAGGGAGCTGAGTTGAAGAAGATGCTACTGTCTAGAAGTAGGACAACTTTGGCTTCAGTGGAGAGCACAATCAGTGATTGCAGTGGATTAAAACCCATCACAAATGCTCAACTCCACAAACTTGTAATGATAGAAAATAAAACAAGTTGGGCACAGTGGCATACACCTGTCTGTACCCAGCATTCTGGAGGCAGAAGCAGAGGACTGCAAGTCTGAGCCCAACCTGGACAACTTAATGGCTTAGCAAGATCCTATCTCAAAATAAAATAGCTGGACATGATGGCACATGGACTCACTTATAATCCCAGCACTCAGGAAGCTGAGGCAGGAGGATTTCCCTGAGTTAGAGGCCAGCCTGGGCTACAAAATGAATTCATGGCCAGCCTGAACTACTACTTAGCAAGACCATGTCTCAAAAACCAAACAAATAAATGATTTTTTTTTTTTTTTAATTTTAAAAGGGATGAAGGTGGCAGGTGTAATCCCCAGTGCCATAGAATAAATGCATTTAAAAAGAAAATCAATGGGCCAGTCAAATAGCTCAGCAGACCATAGGCAGAGCAGAGTGGCCAGGGTTCAATCCCCAGTATGCTGTGCCAGTCCCACCCCTAGGACATGCTGAGATGGCAAATGAGACTGGGTGTGGTGGCACATACCTGTAATCTTAACACTTGAGAGGCTGAAAACAGGAGAATCACTATAAATCTAATCTATGTAGTGAGACCCTGTACCAAATACATTTTAAAAAGAAAATCAAGCAGACTATTACAAGGTCATCTTGGTATAAGTGACAGAGAAGGGACTTGTTCACTCTAAACTATCAGGGGTGTGGGCACCAAGCCTTTATCCTGATTTCCTTAAACTGCCTCTGGGTAGCCAACTAAGGATAAAGGAGAACATCAATTCCTAAGGTATTATAGCGGATGAGAAAGAAATAGTTTACTCACAAGGCTCTTTTAGGTAAATGGGTTCCAACTAGAGACCATGCTGATAAGTGATGTATCAGACCCATATGTGCAAACATCATGGCCTCTCTCTAGTGTAAGAACCTCAAAGAGTAAGTAAAATCGGAAAGGTACAGTACATACTGGGAAAGGGAAATAATCTATTGAAAAGAGAAGGAAGAACAAAAGCAATGAAACCAACAAAAGGAAGAAAAAGATATTTATGTACATATACAGGATAGGCTGGATAAGTGTACTGCTGATTGCTGCTGATCTACTGAAATAAGCAGTTAATACTTTTTTTCTTCTTTTTAATTTCTTGTAACTTTTAAAACCAATTTGAATTCCTAAAACAAAAAAGAAGAGGCTCACTCAGAACAGTGCTGCTTCACAACTCCAGTGCATCAACAGTCTCAGCAAAGAGCATTAGGTAGTGCTGCCACCCCAAGAAAGGGGCACAGACATTTGGTGCTTGCTGAGGCTGCCTGCAACCAGCAAAGATGGAACCCATGGGGCCTCTGGACCAGGCACCAGAGTGTGGGGCATGCTGAGCTCTGGCAGGAGCACACTAGGGCAGACTCAGCTGAGAAGTGTGGTTGATTGGAGAGGGGAAGAGAGGGGTAGAGTGTGAGGAATGAAGACAGGGAGGGAGGGAGAAGAGGGAGAGAAGGGGAAAGAAGGAGGGAAGAAGAGGGAGAAGATGGAAAGAGCAAGGGAGGGAGGAGGAGGGAGAGAGTAAAGAAAGGAAAAAAGAGAAAGAGGAAGGGGAAGAGGATAGGATAAGGAGAGAAAAGAAGGAGGGAGAAAGGAGAGGCAGAGACAGAGGAGAGGAGACAAGAGGAGGAAAAGGGTGCTTGGGGCACGGGGGCACACTTGGATAATACAAGCTGCCCAGAAGTAAAACTCAGTAACAGTCCAGCACCTTCATGTGGCTTGTTATGCTCTACTGTGGAAAAAGGAGTATTTCAAGAAAAGGGAGAAAAGACAGTATGAAATAATTCTATTACCTATTTTCTATGAAGCAGAAATAATTACACAGTCAAGTCCAACTCCAGCAGTGAACCCTGCAGCCCCTGCCAAGGTCTGGCTCAAGTACCTGGTATCTTTACCGTGCCACTGGTGGAAGTGTCGTCGGTGTATGGATGACTACTCTCCACCACCACAGGCTGTGAGGAGAGACGACCACTCTGTGAGTCTGTGGCTACATCCTCTAGCTCAGTAACACAGAGTTCCAACAACATATCTGCCACCTGGGGAGGAAGGAGAGAACGGCTGACTGTATGCTGGTCATCTTGACACTGCCCTTTTCCTTCTGCCCTGGTCTCTTTCCCTGGCACAGAGTGGCTGAGTGGAAGGCTTAAGAGTTTGAGAAATTTAATTCAAATTACAGCTTAATCTCCTTACCCATACAATCAAGATACTACAGAGCTGGCAAAGGTGCTGTGATGCTCAGAGACAATTTGTATAAAAGTAGCTGGAGGACCCCTCATGTATGAGGTGACACAGTTCAGATTGACTGAAAAAAAAAACACCAATGATAGTAAGTTTCTTTTTTCAGCAAGTCTGCTTTCTAGTGAGGAAATTCTGTCTTAGGAACAATATCAAGGAAGGAGAAAGCTGATAAAAACTACCAAGATCCTAAAGGGATTGGCAGTCACATGGTAGAGGCAAGAGTCAAGAAAAACTGACACACTGGGCCCAACCATGATACACAGGGCATCTAAAAAAAGGAACAACAAATGTGACATGACTGGGATTTGGACGCTAAAGGTGGAGCTCCTTAATTTTACATAATCTCTGCATTTTATTTTAAAAACCCAATGGTGTTTCATATCACTAAAGAAGTTAATGCTAGTAAGTTCTTTGATTATTATTTTAAAAAACAAACAAGACTGTGCAATAATAGCAATAATATGTAAGCCTTGAACTTTTAACTCAGAAAAAAAAAAAAGCCTCTTCTTTCTACACTGCCCATTTTATACTTTTCAGGAATAAACTATTCTTGCACTACATTTTTCCTCATTTTAGTAACAATTTAGTCCACCAGTTGCAGTCACAACTAACATCACTGCCATGTGGGCACACAGGCAAGAAGGAAACTGGACCAACCAACTGACCGACCGACTGACCGACCAACCGACAGGCCTACTTACTTACCTACCTACCTACCTACCTACCTACCTTCCTTCCTTCCTTCCTTCCTTCCTTCCTTCCTTCCTTATGTGTTTATTTTTGCGGTACCAGGGATTGAACTCAGGACCCTGCACTTGTTAGGCAGGTACTTATTCTACTGAGCTCTCTTCCCCAGTCCTGAAACTGGACTTTTAAACACTTTCTGAGTAACAGATTAAGAAATACTAATTTCTGAAATATTAAGAAATAATATTTCCTGAAATATCCATTCAACAGTGCTTAAGTACATTATTGTTTTGGTGCTAGTAATGAGAGACCCAGACGGACACAGAAGAAGCTTCTGCAACCAGAAACACTACCCTAGGGTCTCTAGCACATGGAGTGCTAACAAGGCAGCACAAAGCTGCTGCTAAATGTAAGTCCTCTGGGAAGCCTCAGACTTCAAGACTGATCAATCGTACTCCTAAAATATACCATAGGTGATACTGACTTTATCCTAGACTACATCAGTTGAACAGTCATCAGTTGTATGCATCTACACAAATTTAAATTAATTAAGTGAAAAATCTTAATTCCTCAGGTATATGAGCCACATTTCAAGTGTGTCTGGGGTCCACAGTCCATTCCTACAACAACAAAACACTTATTGAACATTGTGCTACTGAATACAAAACTATGAAAAGCTAAACTACTGTGATATTAGGCCACAGTTACTTCAGTAGAACAAAGAGTATCTAAATCCAAGCACATACAGGTATTTCGAATAGAAAAAAAATAAATGAAATCATAAACATGCTTAGAAGAAAACTCGGGAGAATTTACTTAGAGCAACATAAGTCGGCCAGCCAGATGTTTCAGCTGTCTAAACTGCCTGCTTAGGAAAGCTCAGGCAATTGCAGGGACCAAGGTTAGATGGGGGGAGGGGGCACAAGCAAGCAAAATAAGCATCTGTTCAGCATAAAATCCAGAAATCATAAATGGGAAAAAAAAGCAAAATCAAAAAAAAAAAAAAAACTTACAGATATGAGTAAGTTCATAAAACTGAAATTCCTGCATGGCAAAAAAGCATCAAAATAATCTTTTTTTTTTTTTTTTTTTTTTTGAGACAGGGTCTCGCTATGCAGTTGAGACTGGCCTTGAGCTCACTTTTGTAGCCCAGGCTAGTCTCGAACTTGCACCAATCCTCCTGCCTCAGCCTCCCGAGTGCTGGGATTACAGGCATGCGCCACCACGCCCGGCAGCATCTTAAAGGGCAAACTTGCAGTAAAACTGTCAAGCATGTACTAGGAAAGGGACTTACAAACTGCTAATCCGTAAGAACAAGATTCCCAAATCTTCTAACATGGGAAAAATATGTATTGAACACTTTTCTTGTTTGCAGTGCTACAGCTCCAACCCAAGGTCGCATGCACACTAGGCAAGTGCTTTACCACTGAGCTGCACTTCTAGTCCAGATCACTGTTTTAAGGGAATGCTTTCAAACTACAACTCAAACATAAAATTATAGGTGAAAAATTGATGTGTCCCTAGCAGAGGAGACTGGGCCAACACAGAGCAAGGACATGAAGGAGAGGGCCCAGATCTGGAGTTCCCACCACTCACCTGTGGGTAGGCAGTGCCCATGCCAGAGAGCACAGCTGAAAGCACCTCCCTGCCCCTGTCCCCAGCCCGGCTGCACACGGACAACTTGAGCAGATCCACCACCACACGGGTGTCATCCACAATCAGCAGGCTGGTGAACTCATCCAAGGACTGTGGTTCTGGTCCTGATGCTTTATTTTGGCTTTCAACATCCTATATTAATGATACCCAATAATTAAAATGAGGATGACAGTCACCAGCTTAACCATAAACACTGAGGATACATAACCACCAGTGACAAAGTAATATGAAAAACCAGATCAATTAAGAAACACTAGGCCTTTAGTACCTCCGCCAAGCCAAGTGCAAGGATACTTCAGTTGTCAAACTGCTCCAAACTCTTATTTTGCACTACAGGAACAGTAGAGCTTGAAAAAATTTCCACTTTGTATTTGCAACTTTACTTATCAAAAATCGGACTTGAAAAAAATGTACCCTGTCCAAGAGTGAGTCACAAGTCACATCTGGCCACAGATACAACAGAGTGACACTCCAGTTTAAGCCCTGTTCTTGACCAGTTAAAACACACATCACTGTGGTTATTTTGGGTACTTCATTTACATAAAATATTGCAACCATGGCTCGCTCCAAAGAGTTAGTGATTCCAGCAGTAAGTCTAAAAAGAACACTTTAGTAAAACTTAAGAACCAAGTAAAGAAAAAAATTACTGTTGAATCTGTTAAAGTCCTGGAAAATGAATTTATAATTGTAAATTGGGGGCCTGAGTGTAAATTATTACTTTTTCATTATTTCTTATGAGATCAAGTTCTCATTCAGCACTAAAACTTTTCAGTGTTCAAACACAAATGTAGAATCAATTGAGTTGGACAACAGAGGTATCCTAAGTCAGTAAACTGTTTCACAAGCCACCAACAGCATGTGTCAAAGACAAATGTCTTTATTTATTTATTTATTTTTTTCCCCTTTTTGAGGCAGGGTCTCACTGTGCAGTTCAGACTGGCCTTGGGCTCACTTTTGTAGCCCAGGCTGGTCTCGAACTCACACCAATCCTCCTGCCTCAGCCTCCCAAGTGCTGGGATTACAGGCGTGCGCCATCACACCCGGCTGACAAATGTCTTTAAACTATAAAGAAATAACAGTTTACTATCTTGACCAAATGTATCATAAACATTGCAGGAAATGTAACCCTTACCTATTAGATATGCTTGAGAATTTTCTACCAACTAAATTTCATGGCGTAACGACATACTGCTTATACTCACTCCATAATTCTTTCTAGAATATTACTTAAAATAGGGCTGGCCAAATAGCTCTGAGGATTAAAGCGCCAGCAAGCAGGCACTGGGGTCTAGGGTTCGATCCGCAGATGTACCAAGCTGGACCTGCCCCCTGGCAGGGTACGCTGAGAGGCAATGGAGACTAGGCGTGGGGGCACACACCTGTAATCCCAGCTCTTGAGAGGCTATAAACAGACATATCACTACCAGTCCGATCTAGTAATGAGACCCTGAAAACCCTGTAGACCTTTCCTTTCAAAAAGAAGGTCAGAATATTACGTAAAGTGACTCATTTTGACATAACATATTACTCTTATTCTCTTGCTCTTTGGGTTCTTTCAAAAAATTAATACATATAATAAGCCTTTTTTTTACTTCCCATTCTCTCGATCAGCTACAATACACCACATTTTGATAATTCACCTTTATCCTATCTAGTACAGAAAAGGAGCCCACTTAGTTGTTGAATGCAGCCCCAAGCCTTATAATAAGCAGCACCTCACAGGAGTGGCCACTCCACTGCTTTGTAGAGCCCACAATGGCCTTCAGCCTTGTGTGAAAAGTCAGCCTTGGGTCTAGAGCCATGAGAAGCAGAAAGGCAATGCAGCTACCAGAGCCAGACAGCCCATAGACTGGCCTCTGGATGTGTGGAACAGGGGTGGCCACTAGTCTTTCACATTGCCAGGCTGAGTCAGGCTCATAAGAGAAAGAACAAGAGCCAGAAGTGCCTCTCCTTTGACTGACCTTTGACTGGAGAACTAGGGCGATAGTAAGTGAAATCCATGAGAAACCACAACATTCTAGGATGACTCACTGAAGAACAGCAAAAGCATTCAGTAAAATATGTTAATTACACACACACACACACACACACATATATATATATATATATTCAGTGTTGACATTAGTTACCTAATCCTTTTTTCTAGAGATGTTAAAACTAAATAGGAAATAGCTTAGAGACTTGATTTTTTTTTTTTTTTTTTAAAGCAAAGTACCAGCAGCATCCCCCTTAAATACAAATTACAGACCAATATGAACATGAAAGTTACTCGGCCATAATTTATAAGTCAAACCAAAATGAAAATAATAGGAACTTAGGGTATAACTTGGATACCTATACCTTAAACAAATGTATTAGAAAGCAATTTCACAATGTTCCTTATACCTAAAAGCAAAAATTCTACTTTTTCAGAATAATTTCTGCATGAAATCCTCACTCCAGATTTCCAGAAATCAGAAATTAACTTCAGAGACCTAATTTAGAGCAGCTTTCTTATTACTACCAACAATTATGAATAATTTCCACAGGACATATTTTCTGCCATCAGTATCAGTGCAATAAATCAGGTTCCAAATACAGAAAAAAAATGTTTGTGTTTGCTCATTGAGGAACAGACCAGTGAGGGAAAAAGTGAGAGGGGTGAGGTAGCCTCATGCAGAGTCATGAAGGATGTGCACAGTCGTGCATAGGAGGCGATGAGGTGCTCAAGATGTTGAAAAGTGCATGGTCCAGGGCAGAGGCAGGGGTGTTGTCATAGGTCAGAGGAGGTAAAGAAGTAGGGCCAGGAAGGGCAGGGTGCCTATAGGGTATATATCAGCCAAGATGACAGGCTGGAACTGAACTGCAAGCAAATAATTTGTATCTGACAGGAGCCTGATCTACTTTGAGAGAAGAGAGCTATAAATACAGAAAGGCTATAAACTATGGTGAATACTAGTTGGCTCAGAATCAACTAATACAAAGTAATCATAGACAGATGGACACACACACACACACACACACACACACACACACACACACACACAATAGTTCTATCACCCAATAGCAAAGAGTATACAAAGACCCTAAATCTCAGCTTCTAAATACCACTTGCTAATTGAAAAAAAAAAAAAAAAAAGCCAAAAGTTTTTTAGGGGGAGATCACCTGATTCCTAAACTGGAACATAAAACATCTAGCTAATCCTGGAATTCTACTCCAGAAACCAAGGAGAGACAGATAAAATTCTACCAGGTATTTACAAGTAAGAATTGAGGAGAAAGTAGGTAAAACTCTTCGATACATAAGGGTGAGTAGAGAGTCATGAGCAAAACCCAAACTCACAGGAAATACTTCAAAGAACAATTGGGATCTCTTCTTGAAAAGTTTCTGCACATCAAAAGAAATGACCAACACAGTAAAAAGAAAAGCCACAAATTGGGAAAAATTATAGCTGACATTGATTAAAGCACCTGCTTAGGCAAAGAGGAGCAGCTGGAGTTCCATGATGGGAGTGCTCTGCTGGCCCCATTTCCCAGGCCCGCTGAGATAGGACTGAGATTGGGCGTGGTAACCCCAGCCTTGGGAGGCTGAAAACAAGAGAATCACAAGTCGGCTCTACATAGTGAGACTCTGTACACCATAAACACCCTGTCTAAATTCATTTAAAAAAAGAAAAAAATCACCAGCACAGTAAAAAGAAAGCCTATAAACTGGGAAAAAGAAGTTTAGCCAACTGTCCCTCAAACAAAAGACTTCTATCTAGAATGTAGAAAGAATTTTTAAAAAACAGGTCCGTAAAATTTAAAGACTCAATCAAAGAAAAGGGCATCTGAGATGAATATACACCTTCCAGATGAAGAAATACAAATGACAAATAAATATATGAAAAAAAAGTTCAACATTATTGGTATTTCAAGAAATGTAAATTAAAACAATACTGAGGGCCAAAGAGCTTAGTAGAATAAGCACTTGCCTGGACAAGGTCCTGAGTTCAATCCCTGGTACTACAAGAAACAAACACACAAACAAAACAATATTGAGATTCCATCTCACCCCAGAAACAATGGCTATCATCAAGAAGTCAACCAGGGCCAGGGATATACCCCAGAGGCACAAATACCTGGCCAGCAAGCTCAAGGTCCTGAATTCAATTACTGGCACATGTGCACGCGCATGCATGCGCATGCGTGTACGTACACACACACACACACACACACACACACACACACACACACACACACACGTCAACCAATAACAAATGATGAAGGGGCTAGAGGAAATAGGAACTCTGTACTGTTGGTGGGAGTGCAGGCTGATACAACCACTATGGAAATCAGTGCGGCGATTTCTCAAAAAATTCAGGTTAGAAGTCCCATTCAGCCCGGCTATTCCCTTCCTGAGAATTTTTGCAGAAGAGCTGAAAACATAATACCACAGCCATGTATATGCACCTATGTTTATGGCAGCACAATTTGTCATAGTTAAATCTTGGAAACAACCCAAATGCCCATCAAATGAGGAGTGCATAAAAAAGATGTGGTTTTGTTTTGTTTTAAGATTTTTTTATTTATTTCTCTTAAACCTCATTTATTTGTGTTATGGCTGGTTTAGCCCGCCCTGGGGTGGGGTTGCACAGCATGCAGCACCAGGGACCGAGGAGCGGTCACAGCGCTGGCCTTAAGTTTCCTCCGCAGGCGCTTTAGAGCATTGAGCCATCTCGCTGGACCAAGATGTGGTATTTTTGTATTCAGCTATAATGAAAGATAAACTCAAGGCTTTTATAGGTAAATGGATGCAGCTACAGACCATACTCGCAAATGAAATGAATCAGACCTGTAAGCACAAACATGTCTTGATAGTGTAAGAACCTCAAAGAGCAAATAAAATCTGAAAGGTACAATACATACTGGGACAGGGAAAGAATCTGTTCAAAGGAAAGGAAGAACTGGGATGAGGAAAAGGAGAAAAGAAAATAAGGAAGAGAAAAAGGTTGTTAATATAAATATACAGGATTGCCGGGCGTGGTGGCGCACGCCTGTAATCCTAGCACTCGGGAGGCTGAGGCAGGAGGATTGGTGCGAGTTCGAGACCAGCCTGGGCTACAAAAGTGAGCTCAGGACCAGCCTCAACTACATAGCGAGACCCTGTCTCAAAAAGACAAAAAAAAAAAAATATATACAGGATAGCTTGGACAGTAGTACTGCTGATTTCTGCTAGTCTACTGAAATAAGCAATTAATCCTTAAATATTTTTCTTCCCTTTTTAATTTCCTTTTTCATTATTTTAAAAAGCATTTATTTATTTACTTAGTATAGGATCTTACTACACAGCTAGGACTCATAGTGATCCTCCTGTCTCAAGTCTCCCCAGTGCTGGGATTACAGGTGCTGGTTCCAGGGCTGGCACAGCATACAGTACCAAGGATCAAACCTGGGTCCTTGTGCTTGTCAGTCAGGCACTTAGATCACTGAACTATCTCCCCAGTCCTCCTTTTTAATTTCTTACAACTTTTTTAAAACCAATTTTTCACGCTTATATCTGGTAATCTTAAACAATTAATCTGAAAACAATATTACACAATATAGCAACCATTATTGAATTTCTGTTACCCTGTTTAGTGAAATTCTGTATTATTTCTAATGGTTTTTCTATTATTTTTATTCTCTTTAAAAACTTAATTAAGAGTTAATACTAATCCTTCACAGAACATTTCCCAACTCAATCCATGAAGCTAGTATTATTCCAATACCCAAACCAAATCAGATAACATCATAAGAAAACTACAGCAGTCCTTGTGAATTTAGATCCAAAATCCAAACAAATAGTGATAAATGAAATCCAATAAGGACTATACACCAAAAAACCCAGGACAGTAAGAATAAACTCTGTGGTGTTGGCCTGGATTGAATGTATTAATTTGAATTTCCCATGGTTTTTACTACATAGGCAAGATACAGAAAGAGAAATAAATGCTTGTGTAAGTATCTGTCTGCTGAGAGAGGCGAACCAGGTAGCAATCAGATTACCAAGCACCTCTTTTTGTTTGCAAATTTTGCAAACCACCAAATGGAATCAAAGTTTCTTAGAGAAATCACTGACTCCAGAGCAGGTTATGAGTAAAGAATAGACCATTATGCCAGTGTCTCAGTTACGCTTCACTCGTTGCTGGGACAAATACCCTACACCCAAAATGAAGAAAGGAAAGGGTGGAGGTTTCAGTCCATACTCACCTGGCTCCAAGTCTGAGAGGCACAGGGCAGAAAGCATGCAGTTCATGGCAGCAGGACAGCAACAATGGCAACAGAGAGTCTGTCTCTCTGTCTCACTTAAATTACATTCAAGCTATCAGCCCCAGCTTGGGTGTAACACTCACCCATAATCCCAGAAGTACTAAGACCTATAATCCCAGTGGATCATGAGTGAATTTCAAACTCAAGAAGTCCCCACCCCATGACTACATGGGGCTTTAGGGGTACAACTAGACATAAACCATAACAGCCAAAGAACAAGGAAAGGCTCCAAGAACTCTGAGGAAATCTCAGAAAGACAAAGGAATCAGTCCAGAGGGAATATAATGGCCAACTGTGGGCTAATTTGAGTGTCAAACAATGACAGGAAATGCCACTGTTTGAATAAAATAGAAATTAGTGAGCCTACATCAATATAATAAGTAGGTGCTATGCCCCAACTGGGCATTTACAGCTCTTAGGAGGTTGTAAACAAGCAGATCACTACTAGTCCAATCTAGTAGTGAGACCCTGAACACCTTGTAAACCCTTCCTAAAATATATAATTGTATGTAGGTAAAAGATACATAGTCAAGAAAGGGTCTCCTTTACAAAAGAATGGCAACTATTATACGCCATAAGAAATGATGGTAATTGAAATTTAGCCTGGATTAAGCTAAAATCATTATTAGATTCTCAACACTGGTGGGTAAGAACTATGAAGTGGAGCAAGACATTTACATGGTCTCATAGTATCTCCTCATAAGCATAGTAAGTCCCCAACTTACAAACACTTAAGTTGTGAACTTCCACACATATGAACAGGCCTTGCATTTGGTGCTTTTATGCTTTTTTTTTTGCTTTACATTGTATGTTTTTATCAAACATATATAAAACTATGTTGGACTTATGAATGAGTGACTTAGGAACATTCCCCTGGAACAGAACTTGTTCCTAAGTCAGTGGCTTACTGTCCTTATGTACACAGTACAGTCTAACTTTAAGTGGAGAAAGCAAGCACTCTTAACCAAGAGCTAAGTGTTATATAATCAGAAATGTAGCAAATGCACAAAGCATAGCTCTGCATCATTCATGTGGAGGTTTTGTCACAACAAATCGTTCGGTACTCAGAAGTACTGTTAGGACCATGAGCACCATCTGAATAGGTCTAAGGATGAAAAGGCAGGATCCCTGTGATATCATTATATTCAAACATACACAGGCTTGTGTCCTAGCATTCCCATAGACTGTTTAGAAATGCCAATAACTAGATAGCCCAGCTGAACAGTCACTCAAGTATCCATGTTTTGTCTCTAATATAATTCCTGTGACTTGTGCGTACATTAAGATTTCACACGAGAAGTTAAGGAAGAGCACCTCCTGACCTCTTTAGTTTTAGTCATGGTTTCTGCAATGATGCTGGCAGCTCCAGGGTCATCTGTCACAGGGATAAAGGGCCGAGATGAGGCTGAGGGAGCAGACGGTGTCACTGCAGAAGGGGTCACAGCATCCTCGGAGGAGACGATCTAATGGAAAGTGTATCAGGAGAGTGGAAAAACTTAACAGTATGACAGTGCCTATGCAAGTTCAAGATGCTTTTATCTCATCTACTTGGGGTTGTCTGAAATGCTCCAGATTTTCAGAGACCACATGGCGCTTATACGGTATGTCCACTTTGGAGCAGCCCTACAGAACTCAAGCAATTCATATTTCCAGGAAAACTACAATATTCACAGTAGCTCACTTGAATCAGATTAAAATGAGCTTGTATCTCTTCAAATTAGGTTTTTCCCCAAAACAAGTTACAACATTTCTGACTTTCTAGACCTTTGAGATTTCAAAACCGTATCTAATGATTTTTAAAAGAATAAACCTATTTATATTTGTAATTCAAGCCCTAAGTCTAAAAAATGGGTGTGCAAAAACAGCCTAACTTAAGTGACAAAATGACCGCACTTTCCTAGATGTAAGACAGCTACCTTTCTCTTGTGATTTAATACATACTGCTTTAGGACTCATTCTTACCTCTCGCTTCTCTTGCCATGGACTGGGACTCAGTCTGTCTTCGAGATCAACAGCCAGTATGCAGTCCTCTGCATTCATGGGACTGGCCATGGCAGATGCATCAGAAGGTGGTGCTGATGAGGAAAGCGAGGTGCACTCCACCGGGGCAATCATGCCCGCAGGCATCAGGGCCCCAACAACTGCATCTCTGTGGGAATGGAAAGCCAGGCTCATAGGGAGCTGTCCTTTCACCATAACATGACAAAAAGCAGCAAGGTGGGATGAACAATTATGAAAGTATATCTCTATTTTAAAAGAGTATCTGGTAAGAAGAACTTTGCAAAACTGGGTATCACTGTCAGGTTTCCACTGACTATTAGCTCCAGATCTTACTTAACATCACGCACCACATAATGACATTCTGCTCAACAACCAATTGCTCATTACAGTGATCTCATAGGATTATTCTGCCTAGTAACTTCCCAGGCAGCTTACCTTGTACAATTACACTACTTAACTCATGTAACTACACTGACAGGAACATAACACACCTCCAAGAAGGTTTCTCTACTGCTGGCAATGCCTGGCTATACTTCAGGCACCTGTCATCCAGATTTTCATGGGAATAACAGGTGTAACTGCTTGGCATATGAACCAGACCAGAATGAGCCTATGGTCCACCCTAAGAAACTCTTGAGGGCTGCTGTTAGAATTAAACATGTCCTCTCAATGACTGACTTGAGTGCTCCTGAGACTAATGTCCTATGTGAGCACAACTGTCAGATGGTCCACCCTAAGAAACTCTTGAGGGCTGCTGTTAGAATTAAACATGTCCTCTCAATGACTGACTTGAGTGCTCCTGAGACTAATGTCCTATGTGAGCACAACTGTCAGATCCATACCAATGACACACTGCTGACGGCAGCTCACTTAGACTGGGTGATGGTCACAAGGCTGAGTCTATGTGTGGCACTGTTTTTTTTTTTGTTGTTGTTGCTTTGTTTTTTAAAGTATTTAGTACAAGGTCTATAGGATCTCTCTACACAGATTGGATTTTTAGTGATCGTTCCTGTTTTTCAGCCTCCTAAGAGCTGGGATTACAGATTCATGCCACCACACCCAGTCTCAATTGATGCCATTTCATTGCACCCCAGAGGTTAGGCCAGCACACAGGCTGGGCATTGAACCCTTGGCCCCTGAAGTCTGCCTCAGCAGGCGCTTTACTCCACTGAACTGCCTGGCGGCCCTTAGGTATGGCACTCTTGTGAAGGAAGAATCCTGTCTAGAAGGAAGTCTTTTTGTACTGGGAGTCTTATGCCTTCTTCTTTCTCTTTTCAATCCCTGGCCATGGAATGAGCACTGTGCTCTGCCATGTGCTTCACCACAATGTGTGGCCTTGCCACACACCCAACACAATCGTGCACCAGGACCAAACCAATCTTTCCCTTCTATGAACTGGCTAGGTGATGCAAAGTTGACTAACACAGTCTGTCCAAAAATGATAGCAAAATTCTGCAAAAACAGTACTGTAACTCTACCTTATCCAGTGATTGAAGACTCTATGTCATCATAAACATCATTGTAAATTAGTATCAATGAATTCGTCCTCTCTATCCTCAAATATTAATAGTTTACTGACCAAAAAAAAAAGAAAAAAAATGTTCCTTAACTTGGTTTTCTGATTCATAATTCAACATTAATTAGGACAAGCACAAAATAAGCTGGGTGTGGTGGTGCACACACGTAATCGCAGCACTTGGGAGGTTGAAGCATGATGATCACTGTCAGTTTGAGAGCAGCCTGAGCTACAAAGTGAGCTCAAGACCAGCCTGAACTGCACAGTGAGAGATCCTATCTCAAAAAGAAAAAAAAAAAAAAAAAAAAAAAAAAAAAAAAAAAAAAAAAAAAAAAAAAAAAAAAAAAAAAAAAAAAAAAAAAAAAAAAAAAAAAAAAAAAAAAAAAAAAAAAAAAGGTAGCACAAAGATTACTATCAAAGGGTAGGTGATCTGCAACTCATACCACTTAAAAACAGCAACACAACAGTTTGAAATATATAGTTCACCAAAATATTACAAGCACAAAGCTTATACAGATTTTAGGATCTAAAACATTATCATAGCCTACCTGGCATACATGATTTGCAGGGCTGTAAGAATGTGTGACAAGGCCTGTTGTTTGGCTAGACTACCATCCAATGACAGAAGGATCTTCGCAAGAGAAGGGCGATTTGGCTTAGAATTATTTGCACCACTTATTTTATTATTGGCAGCAGACGAATCAGCATCTGAGGGCACACCTAAAAATGGAAAAATAAGCATCTGTTTTTAAGATTCCAGTTTGTTCTATTTCCATAGTTGGACATTATTAGATTAGCTCCAAAATACACTACAGCCTGCATTCTGCTACTTCATAAAGTATGTATTTGACTCAGTGACAAAATTGTTCTCATTACTTTCGTAAGAAACCACATTCATGGGGCCCGACGGGATGCCTCAGTGGTCTAAAGCGCCTGCTTGGGAAAGGTTGGGCGGCTTCAGGGACCACAGTTTGATCCCAGGCACCACATGCTGGGCCAGCCCTGCCCTCAGGGCAGGCTGAGCTGGCCATAAAAATGAGTGAATAAACAAACAAGGGTTTTGAAACAAGAAAAAAATAAAATTAAATTAAAAAAAAAAAAAAACTACATTCAGCAAAAGTTCACTAGAACTGCAGAAAAAGTTATAAACATTTTTTTAAAAATTTACAAAAGTTTGTTATATACATGGAAGCTGTGAAAATGGTACAATAATTACCTGTACTTACTTGCTTTTGCAGTATTTAACAGAGACAGAGACAGAGACAGACAGACAGACAGACAGACAGAACAAGCAAACAAGCAAGTAAGCTGCCAGACCTCAGTGGAGAAGAGCTCTCTAAGAAAAGGCAGAGCTAAGAGGGAGGCTAACATGGCCACAAGCTGATGACCAGGACCAGAGGAGCCCTGCAAAGGTTTAAGGGCCCCTTGCCCCACAAACCAAGGACTCAGATGGGAGTTCATGGATGGCATCCAAAGACCACTTGATAACAGAACAGCAAAAAATACAACATGATATACAAATTGCTAAAAAGACATCCCAGAATTTATGGATGCTAGAATGAGGAAAGAAATGAAAGCATTTATTACAGCTATATTTCATATGTTCAAAAGCTAACTAGATAATGTAAGAAATACACAAATTAAACTTCTAGAAAGGAAACTATAATATCTAAGACTGAAATTAGTGAATCTTAAAATATACCAATTCAAACAATCCAAATAAAGTAGAAAAGAGTAAGTCATGAACAGAGCAGCAGTTACCTGGAGACAACTTCAAAGACCTAACATAATATACAAGGAACTGGAGTTCTTTCTTTTTTTTTTTTGGTCTTTTTGAGACAGGGTCTCGCTATGCTTTTCAGCCTGGCCTTGAGCTCACTTTGTAGCACAGGCTGGTCTTGAACTCACACCGATCCTCCTGTCTCAGCCTCCCAAGTGCTAGGATTACAGGCATGCGCCACCACGCCGGCTTTTTCTTTCTTTCTTTTTTTTTTTTTTTTTTGTGTGTGTGTGTGTGTGGAACTGGAGTTCTTAAAGGAGGCAAAAAGACAAAGAAAAAGAAAAACTGAAGAAATCATGATGGAAAGTTTTTCACAGTTAATGAAAACTATGAATTGATAGATGTAAGAGCAGAACAGACCACACAATCAAGAACCACAAGGATGTCCACACCAGAACACAGCATAATCAAGCTGGTCAAATCTAGGTATAAAGACAAAATTCTTTTTTTTTTCTTTTGTGGTACCAGGGATTGAACTCAGGATCTTGTGCTTGCCAGGCAGACACTTATACCACTGAGCTATTTCCCTGGCAAAGACAAAATTCTTAATGATATTAAGAAGACAAACGGACACATTACATACAGAAGAACAAACAAAGGAGTAACGGAGAGTATCAGTAAAAACAAAGCAAGATAGTAGAACTTCTTTAAAGCACTTGAAGAAATAAACTATCAAACTAGAATTCTATACCCAGGGAAGACCTCCTACAAAATAAAGCCAAATATGTATTAGTTCAGACTTTAAGACGCTCGATAAAAGAATCATTAACACATGTATACTATGAGACGCACAAAGAAATCCCTTAAAACAGAAGAAAAATGATATATGATGTTATGGGTTGTATCTAGATGTTCCCTCAGAGCCTCATGGGGTCATTAAGCTGGGTTTTTCAGAGGTGGCTCAATTTAGAGTGTATGATGCTAGGACTGTGTGTGCAGTTAACAAGTTAGTCCACTGGTTGGCTTGGCCTAGCTCTGGCTATGCGTAGTAAAGAAGGTCCTCCCTGGGTATGGGTGCTATATGCCCTATGGGCACTTACCTAGATAGACTATGAGGGACAATTCATGACACCTTAAGTATCCAGGATCAGAAAGTAAAAAATCACTGAAATTGTTTCCTGTTGTGTATACTGATTTTGACCCCTCTTAAAGTAACTATAGGCTGCACCAGTTTGAGGCTCAAGACTCAAAACATCCACCCCCACCACCGATGCAAAAGTCCCCACTCAAAGACTAAGGACTCTAAAATCAAGTGCCCAAAGAAAACAGGAAAACTTTGCTCCCTGTTTCTTGGCTTTGCCCCAACACTCTTCCACCACAATACTGCCTCACTGCAGGCCCCAAAACTACAGAGCCAGCTAACCATGATTGGAACCACAAGATAGTAACTCTTTCCTCCTTTAAACTATTTCTCTCAAGTATTTTTGTAACAGAGACAGAAAGGTAACACAGCATCCCTCACAAACAGACTGAGCCCAAAAGTAACTTCCATTATGCTCAGTGAAAACTACAAGGTTAAACAGTACATGCAACATTTATATAGTTCTAATCTATGCACACTGGAGACAGAATAGAAGTCCATGCTTATATGAGTAAGGGAGGAGAGCTGAGAGCAGAAGGCAAGTGTTTCAGAGAGTGGAAGCAAACATCAGCAGTGGTACAGTGTTCATGATCCTCTGGCAATGTTTCACAGGTGCATGTGTATCTGCCACATGATCAAAATGTACACTTGAAGAGAGTGCACTTTACTATATGTCAGTGATAACTACATGAAGCTCTTACAAAACTCAAAGCAGCATCTTACTTTCTTCTAAAAACTTTTCATTCAGGCATATACCATATAAGAACCTAACACCATTCTTCTGTACCTTGGATGCATAGCACTACTGAACAATCTATAACCCTGAAATAAAAACAGCACCTTTACACCAATCTATAGTGTTGTTGCCACTAGCAAAAGGATGTCAAATAAGATATTAATCTGTGTTACCTAAATAGGAAGCACCTAAGGGGTCTCTTGCAGTCTGGAAAAGGACGGGCTCGTGGACAGAGGTTGTGGCCACATCCACAGTTGTCCACGCCACGCTGTGCGATGACCCACAAGCCACTCGGGTGATCTTCTGGCCTTCTAAGCCTTGCACAAGTGTGGGCTTTCTATTAACTGTGGTTGTGCCATTGCCCTGCTGACCATGGTCATTATCACCCCAAGCATACACCTGTTTAGGGGAGGAGGGAAAAAGCAATTTTCAACATTTCAGATCATTTTGTTTAACTTGAAAATACTTACTGTATCTTCCATAGCACTTCAAAGAAACGAGCTCTTAAAGGTAAAAAATAGTTTCATAATCTTATAAAAAGGAATGTACGAACTGCAATGTAACCGTGAAAATCCTTTCCAGAAATTATAATTGAATATCTACTTAATATCCAATTAATGCATCCATTTTATTGTTACAGAATATAGAGAGGATGTTCTCCTTCAACAAAAAGTAGTAATTTCTTTCTTCTTTCTTTTACAAAGAAAAACAGAAAACACCATGTTTGCTTTGAACTAATGTGCTTCTTGCCTTTGTAGAACCATAATTCATTTCTTCTTCTTTTTTTTTTTTTGTGGGACTGGGGTTCAAACTCACGACTTTGGGGCCTGGCAGGATGGCTCAGTGGTCTAAAGCGTCTGCTTAGGAAAGCTTAGGCGGCTGCAGGGACTGCAGTTCGATCCCTGGCACCACATGCTGTGCCAGCCCTGCCCTCAGGGCAGGCTGAGCCAGCCATAAAAATAAATAAAAACAAACAAAAGTTCTGAAACAAGAAAAAAAATTTAAAAAAAAAACTCACGACCTTGCACTTGCCCAGCAGGCACTTGTGCCTCGGAGCCATCTCCCCAGCTCCCCATAATTCATTTCTGATCGTGAGCAGTATGCTAATTTTGTTTCTATAAATGAATCCTAAAATATGGCTGGGCATGGTGGCACACCTGTAATCCCAGCATTTGGGAGGCTGAAGCAGGAGGATCAGTGCAAGTTCGACCAGTCTGGGCTAAGAAAGTGAGCTCAAGGCCAGCCTGAACTACATAGTGAGACCCTGTCTCAAAAAGACAAAAGAAAAAAAAGACACCCATGATCATAGCGTGTACCTCACAAAGCAAAACATGAGCAATGCTTACCAACTATTTATTCCTGAAATGATGTTGTCTATTCCATCATCTATCAACTCTCAAGAGTAAAATACCGCTAACAGCCTACCAAAACTGGTACTACCAATGACAATTTTCTGATTCCCACACAGATGTCCAGGTGCAAACTACTCTTTTCCCAGGCCCTGACCCCAACCTGTGCTCATGAGGGGGCAGACACACTGGTGAACAAAATGGATCTGATCCCACCCTCATGATTCTTCTGGTACTAAGACTCACTTTATCACAGGTTATAACCTCAGCAAGGCAGAAGTCATGTTGTGAGTCCACCTTAGAAAGCCTTACCTGCCCTGAGTCTGTTACTGCCAGGCAGTGCAGTGCCCCAACAGCCACGTGCACAATCTTCTTCCCTCTCAGTCCTTCCACCACTTGTGGTTTCCGCACATGTACATCAGAGCCATGGCCTAACCGGAAGTAATCCCCCTTTCCCCTGCAAGGTCAACAGTGTGAGCATTACTACATGGTTACAGTCTGACAATAGTATACATCAAACACCGTCTCACATCTTTCAGTCAACTCAGGGACACCACCACATACAGCAGGCAAGGTACTTGAAGTTACATTCTAAAACCACCATTAATTTAATTAGCAATTCCTTCATACTGTAACACATGCTTTACCATACATTTATGTTAACAGCACAGATTTACACACAAAATAAGGCACATTTTACATATGGAAAATAAGGCACAAGCCCAAACTTCCTTCCAAAGCACTATATAGTATATGTCTTTTTTAAGCTGTCTCTGGTCACAATATTGACACTGACCAAGGCTGGTGTGCACACTCAGTGTTTGGCACTTCAATAAAATAAGTTTTCACAAGAATCACACATCCGTTATTTTTTCCTCATGGTCAAAGGATTCAGAAGTCTGCTTCATTCTCATTGGATCATTTGTTAGGCTATTAGGCTTTTCTCATATTAAGCAAGCAGAGGAAACCCTCTCCATAAGCCTCACCTAAACAAGATAGACAAGTGCACTACAACTTCTGTAATACTCTGCAAAATAAGTTATTTAACATTGTCACAGATTTCATGTCAAACAAAAAGACAAGGATGCCTGCATGAGTAAGAAAATGATAGCTGACAAGCACCCCGGGGTGGCTAGGGGCTAACGCTAAGACTACACAGCTCATGCAAGCAGATGCAGTGGAGACAAGAGAGGTCACATACCACGTCCACACCACTCCTGACTTAGTGAGAGCCAAGGAGAACTGAGCGCCACACTCAATCTGGCACACTCCCTGGCCATTTAGTCTCTCGATGTTTTGGGGAATGTTACAGCCTTCACTTCCTCCCCGGCCCAGTTTTCCAAAATCACCATCACCCCAGGAAAACACCAAACCTAGGTATAAAAAGATAGGAACTTCAGGCCTGGACATCATTACCTCCCCCCACCCAGAGGTTCATGAGAGCTGCTCACCTTCATCTGTCAGCGCCAGCGTCTGTGCATCTCTACTTCCACAGGCAACCTGGACTACTCTGTGACCAAGAAGGACTTTCACCTACTCAATTACAAAGTTAAAGCCAGAGTCAAGCACAATCACTGAGCAGGGAAATTTTCTCACATACTCAAAGCTAATAAGATACATATCATACGTTCTCTAGACTTGAGGCTTATTTTCACTTGAAATCATCAGATAGTACCCTTTCAACAAAATGTGTATAATCACCATTTTGGGCTTCAGTTGTGTGGTATTATCACCATGTCCCAAACGGCCATACTCTCCGAGGCCCCAGGTATACAGCTCTCCGCTGGAGGTGAGGGCTGCACTGTGGGAGCTCCCACAAGCAATGTCCCGGATGCGCTTGGTTTTCAGTGCCTCTATCAGCCTGGGCTTGTCACAGTTCCTGCAATAAGAGGAAACTACACTTCATCCTTCTTCACAGAAGGCAAAGAGACATCCACACAAGATTTACGAGCCCATCAAACCTTAAAAAAAAAAAAAAAGAGTATGCAATGCTAAATGACATATTCTTCTATTACTACAAAACAGATACACGTTAAAAAATTAAAGTTCCACTTCCATAAATAGCCTATCCTGTTTTAAGTTTCTGCAAAACAACTATTAAAAGGCAATGTGAACCGGGCACGGTGGCGCACGCCTGTAATCCCAGCACTCAGGAGGCTGAGGCAGGAGGATTGGTGCGAGTTTGAGACCAGCCTGGGCTACAAAAGTGAGCTCAAAGCCAGCCAGAATTGCACAGCAAGACTCTGGCTCAAAAAGACAAAAAAAAAAAAAAAAAAAAAAAAAAAAAAAAAAAAAAAAAAAAAAAAAAAAAAAAAAAAAAAAAAAAAAAAAAAAAAAAAAAAAAAAAAAAAAAAAAAAAAAAAAAAAAAAAAAAAAAAAAAAAAAAAAAAAAAAAAAAAAAAAAAGGCAATGTGTTACTATTAGTAACAGTTTATTAACAAGTACAAATATTCTTACATTCTGCTGAAGTGTCCGAGTTTTCCATCATCACCTTCACCCCAAGAAAATACTTTGCCATCAACGGTTAGAGCTGTAGCATGCCGGCCACCTGTAATATCCACATGTAGAGAAAGTTCACGCCATAACTACTCTGTGCTTGGCATGTAGCATGTACTCAATGATCATGATTTGAATAAACAGAGTAAACAGGATCAAGATTTCAGTTATTATGAAAGCTTTCTACTGACATGCAAAACAGATGAACTTTCAAAAAACTATGTAAGTTTCAACTCTAATTTTATAAACCAGGCATGGGGGACCCGGCGGGATGGTTCAGTGGTCTAAAGCGCCTGCTTGGGAAAGCTTCGGCGGCTTCAGGGACCACGGTTCGATCCCCAGCACCACATGCTGCGCCAGCCCTGCCCTCAGGGCAGGCTGAGCCGGCCATGAAAATAAATAAATAAACAAAAATAAAAAATGAATAAAAATAAACCAGGCATGGTGGTTCACACTTGTAATTCCAGCACTCAGGAAGCTGAGGCAGGAGGATCACTTCAAGTTCAAGACCAGCCTGAACAGCATAGTGAGACCTTGTGTAAAAAAGACAATCAATCAATCAATCAATTCTAATTTTATTTGCAGGGATGAGGCAAAGTAACACTTATTATCAATAGTGTTTCTCTTGGGCTGGGAATATAGCTCAGTGGCACAGCTCTTGCCTAGCAGGCACAAGGTCGTGATTTCAATTCCCAGTATCAAAGAAAAAAACAACTAAGAGTGTTCCTCTTCTCCTACACGTATCAAAAATAAAAATTTAGCTGAATAAAGCAAAAATAAGTACATCTGTGATTGGAGAAGCTGTCAAACATGGCGACAATTTAAGATGCTGCGTAATATATCCAGGAATGGAATTATGGTGAGCAGAAGTACCACCATTTACAAGCAATATACATCCTCTCCTGAAGTACAGCAGCTCTTTCTCTAGGACACAGTGCTCTCCTGGTCCACATATCTGAACCCTCAGGGTCACTAGCAGGACTGATATTTAATGCAAAAAACTTAAGATTTTTGAAAACTAGCCCCAGCTCCTAGCGCTTGGAGGAAAGATAGCAGCAAAGCTCCTAGGTCCCAACATTTACCCTCTCCACTTCCTTATAACAAAACCCCATGAAGGGACTGCAAAGGGCTCAGCTAACAAGTACTCTTTCACCTTCTGTGCCCACAGCACTCTAGAGAGGGCTGCAAGGACTGGAGGACAAGCCACTGTTCCCTCCTGGCCTGAACATGTCTAAGAGGGTTCAGTAGCAGGCTTTCTTCTCACAGCACTGGGAAGAGAGGACAAAGAGACAGGCTCAGACCCTCGCCACAGACTTTCACAGAGAAACGCAAACATGTCTTGCTTAGGGCACTATCCCTTGGATTCCCGCGACTGTATCTAACCTCTTCTGGTGCAAGCATAAACTAAGCTTTGTATCTGCTTCAGTCCCATTCCTCAGAGACCAAATGCTGTGTTTCAAAATAACATTTAATAAAACTGCCCTGAAAAGAAGGAAAGTGGTTGTTTTTTTAGTGGTCTTTCTCATCACTGAGGTTCATACTTTTGGGAATATGATAAAAGTCACAGACTCTTTCTCCATAAAAATAAACATATCAAAGCATGGAACCTAATTATTTTATGGACACAATGGGCCCAACACCACAGCTCCATCCTTGGAGGGATACACTCGCATGCTGAAATACTGTCAATGGTAGTTTTCCAAAAACCTAATTTTGTAGGACTAATTAAATTCCGGACTACAGGAATTTACATTATCCAACTTTTCTTCCTCTTAAGGTAAAATCTGAAAACAAATGCAAGAACACCTTAGGGAAAATTATTTACAGGCCTTAGCTACTGCACACAGAAAGTGACAGATTTACTCCACACACGAGTGATGGCGCCAGCCCTTTACCTGAATGAACAGCCACCTTTTTGACCACGTAACTGCTGAGGGCTGTGATCTGCCGTGGTATGGGAACTGTCCCACTCGACAAGCCCAGCCCTAGACGACCATTGGTGGCTTCTCCACAAGCATACACCTTCCCTTCCACAGTCACTACAAAGAACAGATGGGGAAAACTCAATTTTCCACATGGCAAAAGTTATTTTAATATGCACTAAGCATAATTTTTTAAATGTTCTAGTATTTGGATAGTCATACCTGCAAACAAACTTTTAGAACCACCAGCTACCTGTACCACATTCAATGCAGACAGAGTCTCAGAGAAGGAAGGGACTTTTATCTAAAAAAGATTGTGCAGAAAGAAAAATAATTTTATTTGTACTTTAAAAATTATAAATAAAATATGCTACATGGAATCACTATCAATTTGTATGGTTAAAGGCTGGTGGGTTTTTTTGTCTTTTTGAGACAGGGTCTCACTGTGCAGTTCAGGCTGGCCTTGAACTCACTTTCATAGCCCAGGCTGGTCTCAAACTCTCACGTATCCTCCTGCGTCAGCCTCCCAAGTGCTGGGATTATAGGCCTGCACTACCACACCCAGATACAGGTTGGTTTTTTTAAACACTAAAGTTAACAATAAAAAGGTATACTAAAATTTATTTTAAAATAAACTAGATTTGTGGACTGAGTAGAAAATAAAGATAAAAACATAGCCAGTGTTCGTAAGTGCTAAAGCTGGTAACAGGGACATGCAGGCTCACAACCCTAACCTTTCTATCTGGGTAGACTTGAACATTTCCACAATAAAAGGTGAAAAAAAAAAATACATGAATACATGTAAAAATAAAAGTCAGGTCAAGTCCTGCTCATTCTCTTTGATTCTGACTCTGGTACCTTTAAAAAATCATATGCTTATATTTTCCATTATATGTGGGTATGATTTTAAATCCCTAGAGCCCTTCCGCGAAGAAAGCTTTCAGACAGGTTCATAAACTATGATAGTCGTTTCTACAGTAGAAGAAAGATTTATCATCATAACCGTGGGCCTCTGCATGTTCTTCCTATGATAGCTCCATGCAAGACAGACTGGGGTCCTGGCTCCCAACAGTAGCCAAGCCTCAGTAACCACTCACTACTGAACAGCATTGCCAGGAAATGGCTGAGACAGCGTATTGCAACTGCTCATTTCAAATTGGAGGTGAGAGATCTTAGCACACAAATGTAGTTTAAGGCTGCACAAATGAAGATAAAAATTAGCTGGATCAAGATGGGTCAAGTAATCATCTTAGTTTCTCAATAATGCAAGAAGGAAGAGAAGAACTTGTGGTGCACAGCCCACAAAAAGGAAGCACATTTGGTCGTTTAAAATGAGAAACTTTGGGGCCAGCGTGGTGGTTCAACTTAGGAAAGCATAGGCAACCGCAGGGACCAAGGTTCGATCCCTGGCACCACATGCTGCACCAGCCTCACCACCAGGGCAGGCTGAGCCGACCTAAATAAATGAATAAATAAATAAATGAATAAATAAGTAAATAAAATACGAAGCTGTTTCCAGGTACTAAAACTTGGATGAATTTGTTCTGAGGCTACTTCAGATAAGACACACTGAGTGATGGAGGATATACTGAATTCAACTCCAATTCGAATGCAGAAGTTCATGACCAACCTGGAATCCACAGTGAGACCCTGAACAAGAATATGAAAGTCTCCAACAATAAGCCCCACAAAGATGACAAGTGTGTATGTGCATATCTACAGGCTTCTGTGTTCTCTCTATAGATGCTACATCACCCTTAAGTACCCAGGCACCACAGGCACAAAGGGCAGGCATCCTGTCTTGACACAGCCTTTTGTTCTTAGTAAGCACAAATGTTTATCAACAAATTGTCAATTTGGTAAGCAAAATGTATTGAAGGCAAGACAAACCCAGGTAATAGTGCACAATTTTTACCAAAGCATTTCTTTTCAAGAGTCTAGCTTATAGAATTACAACTGCAATTATTAGCCAAGAATAGACTTCTCAGAAACTAAATCACACATGGAAGATACAGTTATTATTAAAAACAGGCTATCTTGGAGGCTCCTGTGGACAGAGACCTGGTAACTGGTGATGCTGGTGCTGAGCCCAGAGAGAAGATACCTTGGAGCCTTTCAGTCCACCCAGTTGGTCCTTGTCATTCAGTCCCCACACAAACACTTTCGTTCTTATTGTAGCTGCTGATTCCAGTCCTGCAGCCTTCTTCCTAATGAGGCTAACCAAAAGGAAAAACAAAGCAACAGAGGTCATTCAGCATAAAAAGGAAAATAAGCTCAAAGGACTCAAAATCTTGGCTATTTACTATCAAATTTGTCATAATGAAATGAAATCTCAAGTTTGTACAGGAGTAAGGGCTCCAGAGTCAGAACTTTCAGGTATCCATATGCCTCCTATTCTTCCATTTTTGGTAGTGATCTTTATTGGGTACAGCACTTGTCCTTTTCCTTCTCAAATACCAAGTTGAACAGGGGAGCAACACTTTCACCAAAATGCACAGATATTACAAACAGAATCAGGAGCTGCCCCTTGGGACCAGCATTGTGAAAATGTCCCTAAACCCTGACACATGCTTGGCCACTCTGTTCCTCACAGAAAGAAAAAAGATATATCCATATATCCTGGGGGTATTCCAACACAGATGGAAGTGTTTAAGCCAAAGGCTACTTTCTTCCTTTAGACCCTCTGTCTGTAACATGAGCCAGAGGGCCTGACTGCTTATTAACTAGGTGGAGATCCTCACTGTTTTTCTTTTCCCAAAGACTTGCTCCACCTACTTTTGTTCATCCCATCCCTCAATTTGTCTTTTCAGAGAAGGTAAACAACAGCAGGCAAACTGCTCCACTTCTTGAACTCGAAGCCATAAAAATACACTGATTGGGCCAGGCCTAGTGGTGCACGCCTGTAATCCTAACACTTGGGAGGCTAAAGTAGGAGGATCTGTGTGAGTTCAAGACCAGCCTGGGCTACAAAAGTGAGCTCAAGGCCAGCCTGAATTGCATAACAAGACCCTGTCTTAAAAAAATATATATATATATAAAAAAAAAAATACCCTGATAATGCTAGATGTTTTTTGAGTAGCATTTTGATAACCAAGTCTATGGAACTGCCTCTTTTATATGTGGCATTTTTGGCTTTTTAGGAAAAAGCCTTTGATCTATTTTTCCAAGCTAAGTAAGATGGAAGACTAACAATTCATTCTGAAGTTATCAACAGAAAAGCTTACATTCAAATATCTAAGTTTTCCTTTGTTAATGTATTTAATGACATAAAAATCTGAACAATTAGTAAAGTTCAAAACTTTGCAGCCATTTAAATATACATGTACGTACTAGTTCTGCTTGCCCAAGTCAATAGCTACTACATAAGAAAACACTAATCTATGGCTAGGGAGATAGCTCGTAGAGTAAAGTGCTTGCCTGGCAAAGGCAATGACCCGAGTTCAATCCCCGGTTTTGCAAAAAAAGAAAATGCTAATCTGAAATTTTCTCTTGACAACCCAATGACTTCCTTATTTAAATAACTGATATTTTCACTTAACTAATGTTTAGATACAATCAGCTTGACACATAGCCTAATATATTTTAGATAAGGCAGATATATATAACTTTTTGCAATATTTAATAAAACAGTACAGGTGCTGAAGCCAACAGGAGAACCCAGGAGTACTTGGCACCTGCTCATTCCTGACCACGGGAATGTGCCCAAGAGCAGTGTAGTAATTGACTTTGTCTCTTTATGACACATACTGGAAAGCATCTAGGCAAAGAGTGTTTGGGTCAACAGGATGAAGCCAGCACCGGTAACTGCCTTGGGTGCCTGTCTGCAGGGCCAAGACACTGGCAGTACCTTGGGGAATGATGAAAACATGCCAACTTAGACTTCATTTCTGAAGTGCTAGTACATACTAGTCAAGCACTCTACCACTGATGTACATCCAAAGCCCAAAACATACCAGTTTATTTTGTATAGCCTTTTACTTAGCATTTTTACTTACAGCAATTAATTTGGGAAGATGTAACTTGTAAAGACTGATCACCTACACAATTTGTTGCTGTAACAGTAAACGGGACCTAGAGCACATGTCTCAGAATAAATGTGCTATGACATATACCATTAGCCCCTAGCACACTGTGGCTACCTGTACCAGAGGCACCCTTGTCTGCTTACTTTTCCCAGGAACACTGACTCCTCTTACTCCACCTAGGTATAGTGCTCTGCTGTAGATCTTCAAAGCACATCACTTCTCCTTCTAGCCAACAACTCAGTAACACACTCATGTATATTTATCTGACTTTGTCCTACATATTCACCCCAAGACTGGCCAACAGCAGACACTTGTTGATGCATGCTAAGTAATAACAGTCACCAGTATACCACCCATATAAAAGGAGAGCTTAAATGAGAAGAGTCATAAAATGAAAAACTGCAGCATGAACATACACCTAAGACATTCGAGATGCAGTTAATAGTGATAGCTGCACACAAAAGCAAATGTATTTAATGCCACTGACCTCCATTTGAAAGCTTTTTAGAGTAGATGAGATAGGGCAAGCACTTGCTAGGCAAGCAAAAGGACCCTGGTTCAATCCCAGTACTGCATGCTATGCTGGTCCCAGAACTACAGGCACACAGTGCCAGCCACTGAGACCAGGCATTGTGGTGCATGCCTATAATCCCAGCACTGGGGAGCCTGAGACATGAGAATCACTATGAGTCTGAGTTAGGTAGCAAGACCCTGTACTAAATAAATAAAAGATTAAAAACAAAACAAACAGGCATATGCCTGTAACCTCAGCATTGTGGGAGGAGCAAACATTCAATCCCAACTGGAACAACCTGGCAAGACTCAAAATGAAAACTAAAAAAAGAATGGAGATGTAGCTCAGTGTGAAGACTCTGGATTCAATCTCCACTAATGTAGGGATCCCTTCATCTTACTGTGAACAGTTCTACCCCTAGGGAGACACAGCAGTAGGAATGAGAAAAGATAGACAAGACAAAGCTGGGCTGGGTGGCCGTTAGTCTGCCTGATGGGCAAGACTAACTCAAAAACCATCCTTTATTTATTCTTTTACAAAGTTTGTATCACAGGACACAGGGTTGCTTAGCAACTAATAGCTGGTCTGAAACAGACAGGATGCTTTTCTCAGTACTGGGGTAGCTTGTCTGCATTAGGCACTGAGGCCCAGTCCCACCTACACACACACACACAGTACAAAAGAAAGGAAAACGTGAAAAGGATAAATTACATATTATGTGCATTTTACTATAATAAAAATGAATACATTTTTTATTAAAAGTAAAGATGGGGCTGGGGAGATAGCTCAGTAGAGTAAGCAATTGTTGGCAAGCACAAGGACCTGAGTTCAATCCCTGGTACAGTAAAAAAAAAAAAAAAAAGTCATGATAAATTCTCATCCAAAAATATCTAAAAATCTGTAATATAAACCATTCAACTTCCATAGGAAGAGTCAGGGCATGGTGGTGTGCACCTGTAATCCCAGTGCTGGGGAGGCTTAAAACAGGAGGATCACCATGAGATGAAGCTGCGTAGTGAGACCCTGTATCAAATACATTAAAAAAATAAATAAATAAAAAAAGAAAAAGAAAAAGGATGAAAGAAACAACTTCCATAGGAAAATAATTTAGAATAGGAAAAAAAAAACCTACAAGGAGTTTATACCAAAAAAATACAGTAATATTTCAGGTACAAAAGTAAAGCATCTTCGTTTTAACACTGTTTCCTAAAATGTAAACATTTTCTTAAAAGTGCAAGTTGAGCCAGGAAAGGTGGCAAACACCTGTAATCCCAGCACTTGGGAGGCTGAGGCAGGAGGATCAGTGTGTGCATGAGACCAGCCTGGGCTACAAAAAGTGAGTTCAAGGCCAGCCTGAACTATATGGGGAGACCCTGTCTCAAAAAAGACCAAAAAAAAAAAGTTGAATATTGTGTGTGTGTGTGTGTGTGTGTGTGTGTGTGTGTGTGTAGGTGTAAGTTAAACAACCTTATGGGCGTAAGCCTACTCTCCATTTAAAACACACTCTGATTTAACAAGTACTTGAGAGAAGATTCTAGACTGAAGGAAAGTGAAGGAGCCCCAGGCACACCTAGCTCTCACCTGCCGCTGCTGCCTCTGTCGTCCTCCTCCTCTTCATCATCTGAAGCCAAGAAAGGAACAGCAGCCAAGCCCTCCTCCTCTGCACGGATACGGCCCAGGAGGATGAGTCCGTGGATCTTACAGTCAATGCCTGAGCTCCTGCACTGCTTTATGGCGATTTCAATGTACCTGTGATACTAGACAAGAAATAATGAACTACACTGTTAGACTCCACATGTGATACTGTGGCCCAGAGGCAGGTCATCTGGGGCGCAGTGCATGCAGCAAGACAGCCCCCTTACGTCCTGCAAACGTCAGCTGAGGGATCAAAGCAAGCGGACCACATCAAGTGAGGTCTGCCATCAAACAAGCTATTAACTTATCAAATGTTTCCACTTGTGGTTTGGACTTGCACTAATTTTCTTACTAAAGCTAAGCAGGACAAAAGCCTTACTAACTCGCAAGCCATCCTCTTTCAAAGTTCTCTCAAATCAAGATGTATTGCCTCAAAAAGAGGAAAAATGTCAAGTAGTCACACAGCCTTCATAATTTTTTTCATAATTTTTAAAATAGAATATTCAAATATATAAAATGAGTGAAAAAGGGCAAAGAATTCCATAAGCCACTGCTCGATTCACAATTATCAACCTATGGCCAATCTTGTTTATACATGCATTATCACTAAAGCATTATAGACATTATGTTGTTTCAAAACTTTCTCATGGACCACTGAGCTACAGACTTTTAAAAATATGTCCACATTATTACCAGAGCTCAAACAACAATTCTTATGTCATGTAACATGCTACAGTAATCAAAGTTCTCACTGAATCATAAACATTTCACTGCCAGATTATTGTTGAACTATTCAATCTGAAACAAAGTACAATCCAAAGACCCTCTGTCTAACAGAATATTTCATGTGTATTTCAGTGGTATTCATATGCTATGCCTCTAAATTTTATTTTCAAAAGCTTAAGGCCCATATACAAACTTCTCTGGGGGGAAAAAAAAAGCCCCTCTGCTGTGTCTGTGCCACCTGCTGCACTCCACATATGGACTCTGCAAGTGCCATATACCCACACACAACAGACTGTACTTCTATGGTGTCCTGACAATGCTCTTTTCTCTTTATGTGTGAACAAAGTGGTGAGGGAGGAAGCCCACGATATTAACAATTTATTTTCATTGTCTACCCTAACCTGACCAAACCTCAAGATCTACCTATGTCAAAGCTGAAGTTGAACAAACATCCATAGATAATGCAAAAGCTAAGGTAAGAATATGAATGATGTTAGCCGGGCATGTTGATGCAGGCCTGCAACCCCTGGACTCTTGAAAGATTAAGGAAAAAAGATCCCAAGTTTCAGCCTAGCCTGGGCAACTTAGTGACATAGCAAGGTCCTGTCTCAAAATTTTAGAAAAGGTTGAGGATGTACCTCAGTGCAAAGGCCTTGTGTTCAATGGGGCAGCGGGGAGAACAGAGGAACAGAGAGAAAGCACATACACTAGTCTTTTTTCTCCTTTAGTAAGAAAAGGTCAAGACAACTAAAAGTTAAAGGGAGTACAAAGTATAGAAAATGTCTGAATCAAGAATTATATAATCTACTTCAAAAAGAGTTCCATGGGACACTGATTGGATATTATATGATACTAAAGAAGAATTGCTGGATTTAATAATAATACTGAAATCCTTGTTGAAATGAATAGTGAAGTGAGTGAAAATGAAATAAAATCATTTCTGAGGTAAAGAAACAAGGAGGAAGAGAATGAATAAAACACATCAGGAAAAATTCTTTTCTAAAAAAAACAACTGATTGATCTGGTACCAGGTTTCACTATACAGCTTAGTCTCAATGATCCTCCTGTCTCAACCTCCCCAGTTCTGGGATTACAGGGGTATGCTACAATGCTCAGTTTCTGTGGCCAGTACAGTGCAGGGCTGGCAGGGCATGCGGTGCTAGGGATCTAACCCAAGTCCTTGCACTTGCCAGGCAGGCACGTAGACTGCTGAGTTATCTCCCTGGCCCACAGCTGGAAAAATTCTGATAAATGTTGAAGCTTGGTCTCCAAAAGGTGTCAGTATGCTTTCTATTTTTGGCATATACTAACATGTCCTAACAAGCCAGATGCATAAGACAAACTGTTAAAAGAGTCTGGTATCTTTTAGTTTTTCAGTTGCCTGGGGCAGAGGATAATGAGTCTCCCATTTACTCAGTATTTCATGCTTCTTACACAAATGATACACAGTATTTTTTGCTCACAGGATTTTTTATTTTTCTTTTTGTACCAGTAATCAAACTCACAACTTCACACTTACTAGGCAGGCGCTGTGCCGCTGAGCTATATCCCTAGCCTATATATATAGTATTTTGCATTTTTCAAATAATATAGACTAAGGGTAGCCATGATGTATCTATAATGTACCGGTAATCCCAGCACACAAGGGGCTGAGGCAAGAGGACTGCTGTGAGTTTGAGACCAGCACAGGATACAAAGTGAACTCAACAACAGCCTGAATTGTGTTGTGAAACCCTGCCTCAAAAAGATAGATAGATACATAGATAGATAGATAGATAGATAGATAGGCAGAGACAGACAGACAGACAGAACAGATTTATAGACTAAATTATTTTTAGTTAAAATATAATTTGTTTAAATTAGTCTGCTGGGCTGGTGAGATAGCTCAGCAGAATAAATACCTGCTTTGGCAAGTGCAGGGACCAAGGTTTGATCCCAGGTCCTGCATGCCTTGCCGGCCTCAGCCTAGGCCCAGGGGTGGGCTGAGCCAAGCAAGGAATCCAGGCGTAGGGGTGGCACACCTGTTAAGTGTTGGTACACACCTGTAATCCCAGCAAGGAGAGACTGAAAACAGGAGGATCACTATGTGTGCAAGCTACATAATGAGACCTATAGCAAATACATTAAATAAAAAAATAATAAAACAAATTGATGTAGCCAGGCGTGGTGGCTCACGCCTGTAATCCCAGCACTTCAGAGGCTGAGGCAGGAGGATTGGTGTGAGTTCGAGACC
Organism: Myocastor coypus; assembly: GCA_004027025.1. Lineage (NCBI taxonomy): Eukaryota > Metazoa > Chordata > Mammalia > Rodentia > Myocastoridae > Myocastor > Myocastor coypus. The sequence goes on from PVJA010002083.1 coordinate 80,167, forward strand.
AGCCTGGGCTACAAAAGTGAGCACAGGACCAGCCTCAACTGCATAGCGAGACCCTGTCTCAAAAAGACAAAAAAATTTAAAAAAAAAAAAAAAATTGCTGCTAACAATTTCTGCTAATTTAAGTAACTCTATATTTACTGGTTTTGATAAAACACAAAAATACTTAAGACTATAGGACATTCTACAAACTGAACTTAGTTCCCTAGCAACAACTTACCAGTAAAATGTACTACAATTCAGTATTATTTTTTTCTCAGAAATACTGTTGTACTGTAATTCCAGAACTTGGGAGGCTAAGCAGGAGGATCAGTGCAAGTTCTAGACCAACCTGGGCTATAAATTGAGCTTAAGGCCAGCCTGAACTTCATAGCAAGACCCTGTCTCAAAAACACAAGAAAGAAAGAAAGAAAGAAAGAAAGAAAGAAAGAAAGAAAGAAAGAAAGAAAGAAAGAAAGAAAGATTATTATATTTCATTTTTATAATTTGTCAACTTAGTCATAAATGCTGCTACTGATTAAATGGTAATAAACATACCACAAAATAAATGGTAACTATAGTAAATAATATATCACATATTTAAAAATACTGACAGGATTTTAATCTCACCACAAGGAACTTTTTTTTTTTTGTGGGACCAGGGTTCAAACTCAAAACCTTGCACTTGCCAGGTAGGCACTTGTGCCATGGAGTTATCTCCCTGGCCCCCACAGGGAAATATTTGAGGTGATTACTATGTCAAATTAGCCTGATTTCATCATCCTGCAAAGCATCATGAAGTATCACAATGTACCCCATAAATATAAACAATTATAATTTACCCATTAAAAATAAAATAGGGGCCGGTGAGATAGCTCATTGATTTAATGCACCTGCTTAGGCAAGCTTAGGCAACCACAGGGACCACTATTCAATCCCTGGCACCCATGCTGCACCAGCCCTGCCGCCAAGGCAGGCTGATATGTAATATAATTATATTATAATATATATAATAATACAAATATGTTATTTATATTTATATTATATAGTTTATATAAATATATATAAATAAAGTTAAAATAAAATAAATAAAGTTAAAATAAAACATGAAATGCAACAAAGCTTGGACCAGTGAGAATGGAGTAAGAGAATATGTAAGAAATACACACACTAAACATGGTGGCACAAGCCTGTAATCCCAGCACACCAGAAGACCAACAGAACAGGATCATAAGTTTTAGCCTAGCCTGAGCAATTCAGAGACATGTGAGACCCTACCTAAATGTAAAGACCCTGAATTCAGACCCTAGCACCTTGAAAGGAAGAAATGAAGGGAGAGGGAGAAAGAGCAACAGAGCGAGAGCAAGAGCAATAGAGAGAGAGAGAGGGAGGAGAGGGGAGGGGAGGGGAGCGGGGAGGGAGAGGGAGGGGAGGGGAGGAGGAGGGAGGGAGGGAGGGAAGGAGAGGACGGATGAGGGGGAAGGGGTAGATTCTTCTGCCATTTCAAATACTTGGGAGGCCGAGACAGAAAGATTGTAAGGTAGAAACCAACCTTGAAAAATTTACTGAGAACCTGTCTCAAAATAACGTATAAAAATGAAAAGGCTGTGGATGCATTTCAGTAGCAGTGCACCCCTGGGTTTAATTCTCAGAGCTGCAATAAACAAATTCATAAACAGAGTTTTAAAAAATACTGAATGATAGGCCTAGGATTGTAGCTCAGTGGTAGCACATATTCCTATCATTAAGGCCCTAGATTACCAAAAATAAATGAACTGTAACTAATGTCTATTTTTTGAGACATCCAGAGTGGCACTGAAATCATGTAGCCTCCCTACTGCTGGGAGTGCATGTGTGCACTACTACGCCTGGCTGCACTTAGCAATCTAGAAATAAACCTATCACCTACAATAAACTTTGGGTGAATAAAATAATCAAATATTTGATAATTTTATCTACCATCATTGCCTCAATTAAACTAGCCCTACAAAACAACAGCATGGGTAACAAAAACAAAACTGAATCTGTATTAACTATATTTAATGTATTAGAATAGTGTCTGTATTTTGTGTGAACATTCACTGTGGGTATGAGGAAGAAAACCTCACTGATCTGCAGTGTTCACTGTTTAAAAGCCTTTGCTGTCCTGCGACTAACTTCCTGTTCCAGTCCCGACCGAGTCCCAGCCGGTAGCAGAGCCTGCGCGCCGGCTGGGTCAGGATCCTTGGCCCGCCTTCCCCTCCCCCGCCCCCCCCCTTTTTTTTTGAACCCCTCCAGCCCTAGCTCCAGCACCGAACCCATCAAACATCTTGTCTGGCAACCGATCTGGTACACGAGCCTACCAGGACTACTCAATCCCAAAGCTCCACCTCCACCTACAGACCACATCCATCCGCCAGGATTCACAGAAGCTAGCAGCCAGGGCTCCAGCACAAAGTCAGGAACCTCTGTAGAGGAACCAGCTTGGAGTCTCCAGACCAAACGCCCATAGACACAACATAACGCCACCAAAGTGCAGAGGTCGCTTCCATACAAAATGATAACAACAAGGAGTAGGATGCATTCTCAGGGCCTGTGCCCACCCAAACCGAATACAGAAGACACTATCATGGAAAAAAATAGGAACTATACAGATGAAACCTCTGAATTGGTAGCATCTGAGGCAGACACATAAGTGCAGAAACTTATAGAGCAACTGAGATCAGAGATAACATCTGAAGTAAAAAAAGAAATACATGAAGTGGAAAAGCCTTTGCTGGTTCTCTCAGAACTTTCAAGAGACACAATAGAACCATTCTTATAGTTACTTAATTACCAGCTGAAAGACTGCCACTGTATGCAAAGTTCAGCCCTTGATAACAAAGAGTGTGACAACAAAAAGACAATTTTAATGCCATAGATATGGTTAGAAAAATCATCATAAGCTAATATATTTAAGGAAGAGAAAAATAAGTGATGTAAACAGCAACCTCAGTCAAATGCCTGAGGACTTGCGCCAGCCACAAAGGCAAAAGGACTGAAATTGAAATCTACTTCATCTTTTCAAGCTGCTCTGAAAACAGCCAATTCAAGTTGTGTAAAACAAACTGCTAAAATTGATTTTTTTTTTTTTTTTTGGTACCACGAATCAAACTCACGACCTTGTACTTGACAGGCAGGCACTCAGCTGCTGAGCTATACCCCTGGCCCTCAAACTGTTGAATCTTTAAAACAATTATTTTTTTATGAAGAGGGGGAAATAGGGCTCAATGCTAGCACGGAAAATCATTTCCCTTGGCCCCTGAGAACCATCCTAAAGGAGGACAACTGTGGCACTTACTTCTGCGCAGTCATTCAGAAGGGGCACGGTGGTATCAGTGGGGTTAATGTTGATCGTCTTTAGTTCAATTAGGTTATTCAGGGAATTTCCACCTACAGAAAAAAATCAGCAAAGTAATCAAACAAAGGAGTCTTATAAAAGACAGAAAAGACCTCTTTTCTAATAAATAAATTCAATTACCTGACACTACAACCAGGGATGGCATGTAGCTACTATCTGCAGGATCTACTATCATTTTTAATCTATGAACAAGAACATCTGGGAAAATTTCCAAACGAATCCAATGCTTTAAAAAAGAAAATTCTCAGTTAGTACACAGGATCTCATTATGTAGTCCAGGCTGGCCTCAAACTCACAGCAGTCCTCCCACCTCAGCATGCCAGAGTGCTGGAATTATATGTGTGTACCACTGAGCCTGGCTGTTTTGTTTTGTGTTTTGTTTCGCAGGACTGGGGATTGAACTCTGGCCCTTACACCAAGTGCTTATTCTACTGAGCTATTTCCCCAGCCCTCTGCCATCCTCCCCATTTCATTTTAATAAAAGATATGAGAAAAGTGTGCATTATGCTAACAGAAACCAGAATGTTCCTGCCCATCATCACTTGTTAGGGAAAGACCTCATTCCAAATGGCAGGCATGATACACTTATAGATTTCTCATCAAGGATGGTCCTTTGGGGCCCGGCAGGATGGCTCAGTGGTCTAAAGCGCCTGCTTGGGAAAGCTTGGGCGGCTTCAGGAACCACGGTTCAATCCCGGGCACCACATGCTGCGCCACCCCTGCCCTCAGGGCGAGCTGGGCCGGCCATAAAAATGAGTGAAAAAACAAAGGTTCTGAAACAAGAAAAAAAAAAAAAAAAAAAAAAAAAAAAAAAAAAAAAAAAAAAAAAAAAAAAAAAAAAAAAAAAAAAAAAAAGAAATGAAATAAAATAAAATAATTCTTTTAAAAAAAAAGGATGGTCCTTTGACCCTATGAACAGTCAATGACAGAGAACACTAGAGTAAAGATGGAGCAAACAGCTTTTCTGCAAGCCTGTGGCATGCATTCACAAAGCACCAAAGACACAAGAGCTCTTGAAAGATAGGCATGGGAGGCTGTAAGGAAACCTTGGCACCAGAGGCAGAAATAGAGTTTGTACATTTTATTCAGGAAAGGGAAACAGATTACTCTGTCCTCTAACAATTGTTCAGTTAGGTAAATACACTGTTACTCTGATACACTGTTTAAAATCTCTTTGACAACTGAGGTAATTTTTAAATAACTTATGAAGTGAAATACAAAATGAACACTGACATGTACCATCACTAAAATTCACTTGTTCAAACTTCATGCTGAAAATTGACATGAAAGGATCTCCAGATGTACCACATGTCACACTACCTTTCCTTGTGACCCTGATGACTGCCAGCAAGGCTCACTGCCATCAATCAGACGAGAAGCCTGGTTCACTGAGGATGACACATTCAGGCTCTTCACCATGCGGGACCAGCTGTCCAGCAGCATTCCTGGCTGACTGTTGTGGCAACGCTTCAACTGTTTGCCTGAATGGCCACAATATACTGCAGACTGCCCTGTTTCATGAGGTCAAAAAGAAAATTAACATTGCTGAGGTAGGAAATTCTCATGGCCAAGGTATCAAAAATATACATAGTGATAATATTTTTTAGTACAGGGTTTAAAGGTCTCACAGTGATCCTCCTGTTTTCAGCCTCCCAAGCAGTGGCATTACAGGCATGCACCACCATACCCATTCTCAACTGCCTGCTCAGTGGGGCACTGGCAAGGGGAGGATCAAACCCTGCCCCATGTCTGCCTAAGCAGGTGCTTTAATCCACTGAGCTATCTGGCAGGCCCTCGTAGCAATAATCTCATTTTTTTTTTTTGAAGTTTTTTAAGTAAAATAAGCTAATAAAAAAATCTTCAAAAACAGTCAGACATTTTATACCAATTTATGAGAAGTTCACATACTATTGGAATTTATTCTATTTAAATATTTCAGGCAAAAAGCAGAGTAGGGCATTTACAACAAAAATGATGGTGAAGGGCTACAGAAATAGCTCAGTGGTCTAAAGGCCTGCCTGGCAAGCACAAGGACCCAAGATTGATCCTGGGTACCATATGATATGCTGGCCCTAGAACACCAGGCATGCTGTGCTGGACCCAAAACAGGAGGTATGGTGACACACACCTATAATCCCAGCACTTGGGAAGCTGAGACAGAAGGATCACTATGAGTCTGAATTGCATAGTAAGACTTGTATATGAGAGAGGGAGAGAGGAAGAAAAAGAAAAAGGAGGAGGAAAAAGGAAGATGAGGAAGAAGGGGAGGAGGAGGAGGAGGAGGAGGAGGAGGAGGAGGAAGAAGAAGAAGAAGAAGAAGAAGAAGAAGAAGAAGAAGAAGAAGAAGAAGAAGAAGAAGAAGAAGAAGAAGAAGAAGAAGAAGAAGAAGAAGAAGAAAGGAAAAGAAGAAGAGGAGGAGGAGGAAGAAAAGGAACGGGCATAATGAGCTGTGAGAGTTCAGCAATAGTCCTTAAAATATTCTACTCAAAAATGTTTTGGGGAAATGTTATGGTTTGTGTCTAGTTGTCCCCCCAAAGCCTCATGCAGTCACGGAGTAGATTTCTAGAATTTGTGATTAACTCATGATCAACTGGGATTATGGATGTGAGTACTACACCCAGCCTGGGGCAGATAGCCTGAATGCAACATAACTGAGACAGACTTGCTCTCTGTTATGACTGTTGCTGCTCCTCCTCCCCTTTGCTTTTTCCCTGCTGTTTGCCACTGCCATGAAAGGCTGCTCTCTGCCATGTGTTACTCTGCCTTGGAGCAAGCGGAGTATGAACTTCAGTAAGTATGAGCTAAATAAACCTTTCCTTCCTTGATTTTGAATGTAGAGTATTTGTCCCAGCAGGGAAAGAAATGTTTTAGAGTTCACATAGCACATAGAGGGTCTGGGTTAACCTTAGCATCACAAAAACTAAATAACATACTCACAAATGCAGGGGAAAAAAGCAAATTTGTAAAATGCTTCCATATCCTATAGTGGTGAATTCAGAAACAGACCTTTCTCATTGAGGAGGACCACAAGAGCTAGAAAACATTCACAAATGAATAAATCATCTTCAAAGCATCTCAATGAGTTGGCAAAGAAGCACATGGCCAGAATCTAAACAGCACTAGAGATGAATGGAGGCATCTTAACAAGGCACTCAGATCCAAGGCTGTTTTGCTTTGACGGTATATGTGTTTCCACACAGAGTCCCCAAAGGACAAGCTCACGCTCATAGCCTTACAGCAAGAACTAGACAGCAACTGGAGTCAGGAGACAACAGGAGGGTTAAGCAAAATGCCCATCATTTGAAGAATGGTTGAAAAAATGTGGTATTTTTATACAATAGAACATTACTCAGCTATAAAGAATAAGCTGGAAGACCTCATATATAAATGGATGTATATTGAACACATACACATTAGTGAAATAAACCAGACCTACATGTGTAAATATGGTATAGTCTCCCTAATATAAGAACTCTAAATTTTTTTTTCTTTCCTTACCAATATCAATTAGGTGTGTCACGCCCATACCCTATGCTCTGTATAACTATTGTGAGGACAATATGTAGTGTATCAATTATTAAAAAAAAAAGTAATGTTTATTGAAAGTGTTAGTTTGTTTAATCAATCTTATATACCTGTATCTATTAATCTGAACTGACCCGATGATGAAAATATGTAGTATAACCATTGTTAAATTTAAAAAATAAATAAATAAACAAACAGGAGGGTTAGGGATGTTCACACAAAGAAATCTGTGCTTGAGATTCCAAGAGGAAATATGAAAGACGGGTGGTCTATGAAAGGTTGTGGGGCTTTTTCTTTTCTATTTTTCTTTTTAAACAGACTGTGAGTGTGAAACCATCTCAATCACTGAAAGTTGATTAAAGTGAATGCAGCTACTCAGCAACAGTTTTGAAAACAAATAAAAACATAAAAGATTTGTCAAGCAAATAAAATCAAACAAGGTGACAGAGTACTCAGTCCCCTAAAAAAAAAAAAAAAAAAAGAGCATTAGAGCAGATATAAATGTGAGACATTACTAAATGACAGAGCATTTCCAAAACAGATAAAAGACAGAAAGCCACAAAGTTACGAAGCCCTGCCATCTCCCAGAAAAATAAATCTCTAAAAATATTTCTTTATGCTCAGGTAAAATTTGTGTAAGCTGAAAGCTAGGCATAGCAGCACATACCAGTAACACAGCTACTCAAGAAATTCAAGCAAGATAATCACAAGTTGCCTAGCCAACTTAAAAAGGAGCTTACATATTCTACACTTGTCTAGCCAACAGAAGGAGATCTGGTCCTCAAAAAGTAAAATAAAAAGGGTTATGGCTATAGTTCAGTGGAGGAGAACCTGCCTAGCATTCACAAAGCTCTGGCTTCATAACTAAATATTTATAAGATCCAAGTCATAAGCTGGACCATGTAACCACATGCATGTTTCAAAAAGTCAGATCAGTTAGTACCTATTCTGACAAGATTGGGCACGTTCAACAAGATACAGCCATAGAAAAGTTATACCTATTCTGAATTCAATGCAAAAGAAACCCTATGTATGAAAACTAAGGTTAATGAATACAGGAAAAACATCCTAACAATTTTAAATATACTGTGAAACAAGTGACAATGAAACTCCTTCTATGTATCAGTATTGCAGGACTCAGCTTTAAATTTCATTTTGAAATAAAACTAAAAGAGAAGATAACAATGAAGGGCCGGGCAACTAGCTCAGCAGATTAAAAGGCCTAGGCAAGGGGCCCAGGCCTGCTGTGCCAGCCCTGCCCCTGGTGCAAGCTGAGAGGGCAATTGAGACTGGGCAGGGTGGCACTCACCTGTAATCCCAGCTCTTGGAAGGCCTTAGACAGACATAGTGAGACCCTAAACACCCTGTAGACCCTTCCATTAAAAAATACAAAAAAAAAAAAAAAAAAATTAACTAAAACAAAAAATAAAGATAACAATGAAAAATTAATAATCTTTTTTTTTTTTGTCTTTTTGAGACAGGGTCTCGCTATGCAGTTGAGGCTGGTCCTGAGCTCACTTTTGTAGCCCAGGCTGGTCTCGAACTCGCACCAATCCTCCTGCCTCAGCCTCCCGAGTGCTGGGATTACAGGCGTGCGCCACCACGCCCGGCTGAAAAATTAATAATCTAAGCATTTACTTCAAAAAGATAAATCCACCCCAGCCTAAATGATGAATACATACACAAATATATGACAATGAGAGCCTCTAATATGTGATGAATTTCATATTTAAATACAGACAAATGCAAGGAAAATAATCTATCAAGCCTTATTATAGATAAATAGGCTATTCTGATTAGTGATTTTGAGAAAGGGTGTGCAAATGCCCGTAAAAAATTAAGATGTGCGCTGGGTGTGGTGGTGAATGCCTATAATCCCAGCACTTGGGAGGCTGAGGCAGGAGATCAGTGTGAGGAGACCAGACTGGGCTACAAAAGTAAACTCAAGGCCAGCCTGAACTGTATAGTGAGACCCTGTCTCAAAAAAGACAATAAACAAACCAATAAATAAGATGTGTGGTATACATGTACCAACTCCCCATGATGAATATAATCATTATGGACTGCAAACATCTACTGATAAAAATAAAAATTATAAATTATAAATTATAAATAAATAAATAAATCTCATGAGAAAATGAGTGGAATGGTAAAGATACAACAGCAAAGGAAAGCCAGGTTTGTTTTCTGAAGATTAATGATAAACTAATTCCAGACTAATAGGAACTGTGGGGACCCCATCCTGCAGGATGTGGAGGGCCTGCCCTGCGATATGATTAGTTCTACTCTAGGGCACCCCAGAGTGACTCAACACAAAAAGTGTATAAAAAGAGTTGAGGAAGACTTTATGGATCAGCCCAGCCCTGGCCCAGCCCTGCCCACTTCCTCCTCTTTGGAGGACCACGACACTGGAGGAGCCCTGCGCCAACACAGAATTTGGAAGAGAGAGGCTTGATTGATGCCACAACTGTTGCTCCACCTCTGCTCTTCATTGTTTTCTGCTACCTTGGAGCCAGCGGAGTATGAACTGAAACCTCCACAAACTGTGAGCTAAATAAATCTTTCCTTCCTTCTTTGTGAGTGTTGGATATTTGTCCCAGCAATGAGTAAAAACTAAGACAGAGACAAAAATATTCAAGATAAAGCTTAAAAAGGGGACAGCTCTACACATTCAACAAATGATATAGCTCCCCTAAGAAAATTAAAAACTAAAAACTTTCTCCACAAGATAGAAATTATACATAAAAAACTCACAGTTAACATGACACTCAACTGGAAGTTTCTCCTCTAAGGAAGAAGATTAAAATGTCTATCTTTGCCACTTCTATTCAACAAAGTAACAGATAATCTAGACAAAAAGGAGAGATAGTGGGAAGGAGAAAGATATGGTGCGAAGGAAAATCAAGGCACTTAAACTGAAAATGAAGAGCTAAGATTGTATTTACAAATGACATTAGTGTATATGCAGAAAACTTGAAAGAATTCATACACAGAAAAACTATTGGAGACAATAAGTCAGCCAAGTTGCTAGTAGATACATACGAGCAGTAAATATACCCCCCCACAAAAAATGCCATTAAAATAGTATATAAAACACTCAGAAACAACATACACTGAGAAAGTGCAAGGAGAGCAAGGCAAGGGGTGGGGGAAAGGTTAAAACACCAGGCGTGTCTCATGTACACCAACAAGCCTACCACAATGAAAACCACCAATCTGTATAACCAACATGCATGAATTTAAAAAATGGGGGAAAAAAGGTGTAAAACTGCACACTGAAAATTACAATGTATTGATGAAAGAAATTTCCATGTCCTGTATCACTGAAAGAATAAAAAAAGACACAAATGGAAAGACATTCCTTACATAGAGAATGGAAGACTTAATGTTGTTTAAATGATGTTACTGCCCAAAGTACTACAGAGATTCAGTGCAATTCCTATGAAAATCCTGATAGCTTTTTTTTCCAACATAAGTGAAAAAACTTCATATCCAAATTCATATGGAGTTTCAAGGGACAATAAATGGCCAAAACAATTTTGAAACAGAAGATATAAGAGAACTCATTCCCCAATTTGTTAATTTCTTACAAAGCTATCACAATCACCTATCACAATGGTGCGGAGTAGACAAATAAACCAACTCAGAATGCACTCTCACATTTAAGGCCAACTGACTTCCAACAAGGGACTAAATAAAAATTTTCAGTGGTGTGCTGTGAACACCTGATATGAACATGTAAAAAAAAAAAAAGAAGGCTGGATGCCAGGTTGCACCATATTTTAATTCATTATACTTTACAACTTTTGTGTGCCACAGGACCCTGTCAAGAGTAAAATGACACAGCCAGGCGTGGTGACACACACCTGTAATCCCAGAACCTGGGAGGCTGAGGCAGGAGGATCGCTGCAAGTTTGAGACCAGCCTGGGCTACAAAAGTGAGCTCAAGGCCAGCCTGAACTGCATAACAAGACCTTGTCTCAAAAAACAGACAAAAAACAAACAAACAAAAAAAAAAAAAAGAGTAAAATGACAACCCACAGAATGAGATAAAATAAGGCTGTAATATCCACAGTGTACAAGTCAACATCAGAAACTTTTAAATAGGCAAACAACTTGAAAATCTATCCCCCTCCCCAAAAGAAGTATACAGACAGCAAACAAAAAGTAAAGATGTTCAACATCGTTTATCATTAGGGAGATTCACATCAAAATCCCAAGATGGTCCTTTTCACCCACTGCAGGATGGCCACATTCAAAACCTATAAAATTACAGGTATTGCTGAGAAGGGTGAGAAACTAGATGCTTTTTGCATTGCTGGTGGAAATACAAAATGGTAATACTCACTATTGTAAATATCTTGGCAATAACTTCCAAAATTAAGGAACTGCCATAAGGCCCAGGCAAACCATCGCTAGGCACATACCCAGAGGTTTTGAAAACAAGGACTCACACAGATACCTGAACACTGAGACACATAACAACATAATTATAACAGCCAAGAGGCACAAGAAATCCAAATGTCCATTAACAGCTGAAAAGATAAATCAAACAAATCCTGTTAGTCCAATTCCTCTGGTAATTAAAACAAGAAAACCCCAGCTGCCAGTGGGTAGCTCTGTTTCTTTTATCTGTGCTTGTTTTACAGTACTCAGCATATATTCATTAACCTAAAAGAACACATTCCAATACACTGGCAAACACAGTAATTATCTCTAGTCATATAAGACAGATAACCATTTGGTCCTACCTGGTTCATTTATTCTGCCAAACGTATGCCTAGTGTTATGCTTTTTGGTCTTGAAACACGTTTCGCAAAAATCAAAGTCATCACAGTTTCTGCATTTGAATCTGGATCCATTGATAGGAAACATTTGACAGCCATCACACCTATTTTTAAAAACCAATGAGTTGATTTAAAAAGAAATTATTTGTTAAACAATTCAAAAAAAGACCTTCTTCCCAAAACAAATACAGCAATCATAAAAATTACAACTTACGTAACACCAGGATGAATACTAGGCACCAACTCCATTTCAGACAACAACCCAGTCCAGTGAGACTGCTGGGGAAAATCAACAATGATGTCTTTTCCATTGGCACTGAAAGCTAGAACAACAAAACATAAACCACCAGAGATATCTTTATCACCAATATAAAGCTACAATTAAAAATATACTATTACATCAGAGTTTTTTGTATTTTACAAACATTATTTACCTTTAGAGGTTGAAAGGTATATGCTAAGTTACTTACAGATGAAATGAACTAGCTTCAAAATAATCAAAAGGGGATTGTGAATGAAGGAGCTTTGGTTATAAGCTGACCACTGTTGAGGCTGAGTAACAGGCACATGCAATTTGTTTTGATCTGCAAATCTTTTAAGCATTGCTTAGGCAAAAAAAAAATATTTTTTAAAAGTAAACTATCAGATTAGCCATTTGGGGCCAGGTACACAGCTCAGCAGATTAAAACATCTGCTTAAGCAGACACAGGTTGGGAAGTTCAATCCCCGGCCTGTTGTGCTGGCCCAGCCCCAAAGAGGCACTGAGACAGGAAAATGAGACTTGGTGTGATGGCATGCACCTATAATCCCAGCACTTGTGAGGCAGAAAAACAAGAAGGATCATTACAAGTCTGATTTATGTAGTGAGACCCTGTACTAAATACATTAAAAGAAAAAATAGCCATTTGTTTTTGTATCAACAGAATTTCTAACGATACCCATTTCCATGAGCACTACCACTGTGACATCAAAAGCATCTAGTGATAAAACAATAGGCATATTTATTTGTGATGCAACTGTCAAAACAGAACCCATCTTTCAGAGACTGTCATGTTCTGCAAAAATTCTATACCACAAAAATAGAAACCTGAGGATAATGTTTATTTCCATATTTTAAGGCCCATACTTCGCACATTTCCATTTCTTAAATCTAGTCCTACATTTTTATTCAGTATGAAAAACAAAAGCACAGTCCCTAATAGCTGGAAGGTGGTCTAACACATTGATTCACTGAAGATCAAATGATAGGGTAAGTTAACAGAATCCCAACATCAGACAAGGCCACTTTGTGACCAATGGATCAAGGCTAAAACAAAGCCCTCCTTAACCTTGTCTGATCAACGTCAACTCTAATCCAAGCAACAAATATAAATACATGTTTCTCTATCCTGGCTATCATAAAAACCTACCTTTGTACCAACCTTAATTTTAAAATACCAAATCTTAGCATTACCTCTAGCTTTCTCAAGCTCTCTCCCAAGTACCATGAGCACTAACAATCCCTGGGTCTGTGTCTTCCCACACTCCAATGAACTAAGAAATCTGACTTCATTCAACTGCTGACATACTCTATTGACGGCCAAAAACACTTTCTTCACACCTGTACTTATAAAAAGCTAACATCTGGAATGCTGATCCTAGGCAACATTACCTTTCACAATTCCCACACTTTGATGAGTCACAGATCCCCACTTGTATTTTGGCGTGGTAACAGAGGTTTTGACCCGTACTTTATCACCAATTTTGATGTGAGAAGAAGAACTTGGTGGAGGATAGCCTAGAGATTTCAATAATAAATGCAAAATAATTAGCATTCATTTCTGGGAATGCTGAGTCAAAGAAAAAAAAAAAAAACACAAAAGCACTTAATAAAGAAAGTGCTCACTGGAGCTGAGGAGATAGCTCAGTGGCATAAGTACCAGCCTGCCAAGCACAAGGTCTCAAGTTCAATCTCCAGTACCGCCAAAAAAAAACCCAAAAAAACAGTGCTCACCTACAAGTTCCACGTGAATATACCTAACCCAATAGGTGCCCCCTTTCTGCTGCCAATCACATTGCACATTGAGGTCGTGTAATCCATCTCTATCCAGTTTGATGACTTTGCCCACATCACCTTCACATACTTCTTCATATGTTCGACAGCATCTAACCATCATTCCCACCTAAAATTAAAATGAAAAGTCCAGTCCAGTGTATCTAAATAAAATGGATTATTTTAAGTAATAGTAATATCTAAGATTCTGCTTAGCACAAGAAATGTATCTAAATTTTCTTGGGGGGGCAGAGATGTAAATATTATTTATGAGGGGGAGAGAATCTAAAATACAAGGAGTATGATCTTGGAATTACTAAACATAAAGAGCCATTTTTCAAGAAAATGAGGAAAATATGAGCAAACACTGGATATAAGATGATATGAGGAATTATTGTTAGGTAATGTTGATTAAAGAATAGTATCACTGTGTTAAAAATAAAATCCTTCATCAGGATATACTGATTTGCCTAGCAAGCATAAGATCCTGAGTTCGATCCCTGTTAACACCAAAAAAAAAAGGATATACTGATATTATAAAATGAGATACTTCTCAAGATTGCTCAAATATACTAAAAAAGAATAACATGAAAAGGAAGCACTTAGGGTGGATACAGGAATACATAAAACATTACAAGTCAGCTGACAAGAATCATGTAAGAAAAACAAATGAATCTGCAATGTCACAATGGGGCTAAGAGAAGACCATCACCTCTGTACCACCACCACGGTGCTACAGGCCACCTCTGCCCTTCAGCTCTGAACCTCCTGGCCCCTGTCTAGCGATGCATCTGCTAGCTGTGTACCTGGATCTCTCCCAGAGGACCTGGTTTACCACTCACATCATGTGTTCCCAGCATCCTGACAGTAAACCAACTCTGCCCCCCTACTCTGTCAGCTCCTTCTACAGAGACTATGGCATCCCTCTGTCTTCTGCCATAAGAAGGCAGGATCTCTGAGGGCAGTGAGCCTCTGTCCGCCAAAGTCAGCATGCAGGAGAGGCTCAGTATTTGCTTAATGAAATAATGAGCCAGGCTCCACCCTAGGACAACAACTCACCTGAATGTTCTCTCTGACATACACAGCATAATCATCATTACTCAAGAAGTCAGCTCGCTTCTTATAGGTCTGGCTCTCTGTCACAACAGCACCCATGGACTACAGGATAAATACATTAAAAAAGAAGAAAATGAGAATGGCAAGACCTACTCTAAAGGAAAAACATCTGTGAAATTTGTTAAGTACTATATATTCTCTATCAAAGTCATCATTTTAAAAATACTAAAACCTGTAGCACAGCAGAAATGAAATCTCAAAAATTGTTAAGTATAGGAAAATTTCAAGGCATTTGCAAATGAATCCTATAAAAAAATTTAGTAAGAAATCTATGTGTCATAAAACATGACTTTTTAACAAAACATTTCTCATGGCTAAACATCATTAGGTGTTTGAACAATAGTCTGTTTTAAAGAAATAACAATATAGAAAACCCAACACCTTGGGCCTGGGGAGATAGCTCCGAGGCACAAGTGCCTGCTGGGCAAGTGCAAGGTTGTGAGTTCGAACCCCGGTCCCCCCCCCCCCAAAAAAAAAAGAAAACCCAACACCAGACAACTTGCTCTGTGCCCAGCAGAACAGCAAGGGACTCTTCTGGACAGTCCACAGGGAACACAGCTGGTGTTCTGAAGGAGCAGAGGAGAGCGGCATACACCAAGTGCAAACCACCAGATGGGCACATGCAGATACTGACCAGAGAATAAGCTGCATCCTCCATGCTCTCCACCACCTCCTCATCAGAAAACTCATCAGACACTGTTTCTGCATCCGAGAGATCTGTGATATGGACATCAGAGTGGTCCAGCAGCCACCCTACCAAGGCCTCCACACCTAAACACAAACACACATGGGCCACCATGAAGACTAACAGTGTTAAATGGAAACCCACAAGTGAACATGTACCAAAAAGGAAAATGCAATACCAGGCAAGCTAGATGCATTCCCAGAAGCACCCGTGAGCGACTTCAGAGCAAACTCAATATTCCTGCGAGGAAAGCCCATTTCCATGAGCTGCACCACAATTGGCAGAGCAGGGACTGGTGACTGCTTGCGCCTCTTCACCCTGGCTGGGCGGGTGTGTTGCACAGAGATTGGTGTTGTGGCCTCGCTGGAGCTGCAGTCCTCGAAGCTTGGGCTCAAAGGGTGAGTGGACTCCACAGCCAAGCACTGACACACGGCCAAAGCAGCAGCCTGGGCAGACAAGAGTGGTGTGGAGGTGTATACCAGTACCCACACCTAACTTACACTCTAACAAAGTATGGAAGACCAATGTCCACTAAGAGCTGCAGTACAGAAGTACAGGAAGCACAGATTTACAGGGGTCTTTTTTTTTTTTTTCTTCTCTGTATTTAGGACAGGGTCTACAGGGTCTACAGGGTCTCATTACATAGATGAGACTTGTAGTGATGTTCCTGTTTTCAGCCTCCCAAGTGCTGGGATTACAGGCACGCACACTACCATGTTCGGTCTCATTCACAGTCTGAGAGTGCCCTGGGGGCGAGGCCAGCATGGCACACCAGAGATCAAAACCTAGTCCCATGCCTGCCTAAGCAGGCCCTTTAGTCCACTGACTTCTCTGGCCAGCCCTTACAGCACTAATCTATTGGACTATTGAGTCCAATTTGTATAGTGAGGCCCTGTAGACCCTGTACTAAATACATTAAAAAATAAATAAATAAAAAGATTTTGTGTTGTACCTCAAGTTCCTGTTTATCAAATATTGCCTTCACAGGAGACGGCTGGGTGGCTGAAGCCAGTAACTGCTGCAGGAGAATCATAGGGGGCTGGGGCCCTTCAGGAGACATGTCCCCCAGCTCAGGGGAGGCAGCTGCTCCATCATCTGGATTTAGAAACAGAATATGTACACCATATTTCCAATAGCAACATCTAATTATTATTAAAGAAAATGCACTGGGTATTTTAAACCAGATCTAATTATTGTTTAATTAAGGGTAGACAACTACAATCTTCTTTATTTCAAAAGAATTTTTTAATTTTATTTTTATTTTTTCTTGTTTCAGAACTTTTGTTTGTGTATTTATTTTTATGGCCAGCTCAGCCTGCCCTCAGGGCAGGGCTGACAAAGCATGTGGTGCTGGGGATCAAACCACAGTCCCTGTAGCCGCCCAAGCTTTCCTAAGCAGGCGCTTTAGACCACTGAGCCATCCTGCTGGGCCCCGACAACTACAATCTTCAAGCTCTGACATCAAACAAAAAGTTGGCTTTACATAACTGTCTACTCCCTGCTTTTTTATTTCTCTCCTTCTTTTGTTCATGTGTCACTTAAAGCCAACACAAGTTATTTCCTAGATTCCTACCCTTGGTCTAATTCTCCACTTTCTCTTCCTTGTTGACTGTCAGCATTAGGAACTCCTGTTTTAGTCACCTCCCAGACTGGTACTTCTAACTCTAATTTCTGCTAAGACTATTCAGGTCACCATAGAACACTAATTCTCAACAATTGTAAGGTCAGAGTGACGCTTGAATTTTGTGAATGTCTTCCAGTGAGGCCTTCAAGACTAAGTTTGCCACAGTCCCACTGACAGCTACAGGCCTGAAGACAAACAAGCAGGTTTTATAGTACTTTTTCTACATTTGTTGGTTCTACTTGGTGACAACTTCAACTAACCATTTAGGCCAGAGAGATCAGAAATCTTCAAGAAGTAGTTAGGAAATAATTCAGGCTTAGGAGTCACACAGTCTTTGTCATAACACTATCTCTGCCATTGTTGAACAAAGACAGCCAAAGTATACACAATGGCTAGGCTTGTATCCTTGTACAATTTATTTGTCACTGTCATTTGTCCAACACTGCTACAGATACCATTAGGAGCCTACTGCCTACCCAAGGCAGGGACAATAACCTCCACTCACCTATTCCATTACTGTTCATAGTTCATCGTCCAGTAACACTAAAATCAACCCAATTCCCAGGTTCCTGCTCCCTAATCCCTGGAGAGACCAATTATTCTCAAAGGTTTTTTTTCTTTTTTTTTTTTGTCTTTTTGAGACAGGGTCTCGCTATGCAGTTCAGGCTGGCCTTGAACTCACCTTTGTAGCCCAGGCTGGTCTCGAACTCGCACCAATCCTCCTGCCTCAGCCTCCCGAGTGCTGGGATTACAGGCGTGCGCCACCACACCCGGCTTTCTCAAAGTTTTTAACTCTGAAAATACTACTTAAGGAATCTGTACCTCCAATCAATTTCTCTCATATTCAGCAGACTTAAGAGTATTTTCATAATACCCACACATTCTAAGACTCAGAAATAAGCAAGCTAAAACATTCTATATCTCACTAGACTTCCTAACTTGTTTTAACCATGTCACACTTACTGCTCTCCACATAACTCAAGCTTAAAACATCAGAATCTTTGCCTTTTGCTGGTTTCCCACCATTACTATGTATTAGGCTGTTCCTTCTTTCCAATTTCCATTCTTCTCCCTGGAAAACACCCTGCCACCTGACACAAGAACAGTTGGTTCTCCCTTCTCCATCTCACATTTCAAATTCTCTTATGCTCACAGTAATTTATCCCAAATGTCAACACTCATCACATGGTCTCCCATTACAACAGTCCAAAGTCAATCTCAAGCTTCACCCACTTGAAAAGAACATCAGCTGACCTGTTCACCTCTAGCTCCACCATTCATCAATAAACCCTGAGTTGAAGCAAGCAGGGTTTTTCATATTCTCCAGAGACTCACTGTCTTTATTTGTGCTCCCTGTGAGTCCCTCACAGAGATTTCCTGTCACCTAAAACCTACCTGCCATACCCTTAAAAGGCCACCTGCTCTTGTCCTCAGTGGTTCCTGTCACTGGAATGCCTATGAAACTGCACTAACACATCTCACAGCATAAGGACCCACCACAGTGGACCGCACCATATGTGGCCATTCTCTCTTCCCATCCCAACCCTACAGTAGTGACCATAATCAAGGACTATTTCTCCTTAATACTTAACAAGATACCATTCATTACTGTTTTAACACATTATAATCCATGATCAAAAGTTTTTTCTAGGAAAAGATACAAGCTCATTCTAGAAAACTGAATATAGAAATATATATAAAAAATAAAATCAACCTAAATTTTAGTGTCTAAATGTTAAACGGTTGAATCTAGAATCCATATACAAATACACAGATTCAGCAATGCAGTGTTTACTGTTTATTTACTCACTGTTTTTATGTTTCCATAGCACTAAATGTAACACGTGTGTTACCACTCTGAACAGCACTGAGGTACACCACGCCAGGAACACACTACATAACAGTCTTATTTCTCCAGTTTTCCAATACCAAACAAAGCATAGCCATGATGCAGGCTGTAACAAACTCCCTCAAGATGAGCGGCTTGAGCAAGGACAAGTGTTAAGGCCCACCCAAAATGCACACTGAGACCGCTTCAAGAAAAGCAAAATAGAAAACAGAAGAATGACTCCCAATCATCTGTCTGCTGAGACAATTGCATTCATAGCTGTGAAAGCAGGTGGTCAGGCCATTTACCTTTCTTATATAAGCTGTCTCTATCTCCCCTCTTACTTTTTTACTTGTTCAAATCCTTTGCCTATTTTTCTGCCAGAGTACCTGCCTTTCTTACAAATCCGTAAGAGCTTTCTTTAAAAAGATACCTGGATGGGGACCAGGGATATAGCTCAAAAACATAGTGCTTGCCTGGCAAGCACAAGATCCTGAGTTTGATCCCTGGTACCAAAAAGAAAAAAAAATACCTGTATGAACAGTTCCAGTCTCCTGAACAGCTGGCTGAGATAAGATCTGCCGCAGTTTATCTTGGTGGGAAAGCAGTGCCCACCCTGCTTTCAGTATGTACAGCTTTAACTGCTGGCTCCGCAGTAGATCCAAGTCTACTTGTCCTGTGGAATAAAGAATCCAGTAAAACCAAACACTCTCCTTGGATTCCTTATCAGCTGTGCCACCTCTGAGGTATAGCAATAAACCCTGTACTACTCTTTGGAAATGGCCCTGGGAAAATACAACTCCGCGGTCTTCCTCCTTCCCTTCAACAAGTAGAAGTGAGGATTACAGCCACATGACAGCTACAATGAGTATCATCACCTGTTTCATTTCTAATTGCTTAAATTTCAACTGGATGACTAGGTCACAAAATACTTCACATTTTTCTTATAAGATTTCCTCAGAGAAAACTTTGTCAGATTCAGCCAGACTTATAACTGAAGAAGACCCCAGCCATTTCCCTGGTGCCTTCTCCAACCCAGACACATGCAGATGTGCCTCAGGCTAGCTGGCTGAGAGGAGCACAAGTAAGGCACCCGAGTGCTACAGGCCTGAATTGTAGGTGTTACAGGAGTGTTCTCAAGCAAGATATGGCAGAGATCTAAGAGATAGCAAGGGAACATGAATGAGGTGAGGGGACAAGGGGAGGGCAAGGGGGGGCTGAACCCTAAGCCTAACCAACTGGCAGATGAGTTTGTTCACCATCACAGGACAAGAAGGTTACTGGAAAAGGGAGGCTGAATTTGAGATATGCTATGATCACATGCATGAGCCCTCTGGTCAAGTATGCAAATCTGAGATAAAAGTTGAAGGCTGCTATAAAAATTGGTGGAGCAACAGTAAAATGTTAGGTAAGAAATGGGAGAAAACTCCAGAGGAGGCAAAATGAATCAAAGGTTTTAAGTAAAACCATAAAGATTTCCAGAGTAGAAAGTATAAACAGGGACAACAACTCTAAGAATACTCATGTAACCATGCACAGTGGTTTATGCCTGTAATTCCAGCACTTGGGAGGCTGAGACAGGAGGATCTCTGTGAATATGAAGCCAGCCTGGGCTACAAGGGTGAGTTCAAAGCCAGCCTGAACTGCACAGCAAGATGCTGTCTTGCAAGCAAGCAATCAAGTTTTTAACAAAAGACTAAGTGGGTATAAGGAAAGGAAAATCACAGGAGAAGTATTGTAGGCTCAAAGGAAGAGTAAGAATGGTCATATTCTTATTTAGCTGGTCATCCAAAGAAAGGCAGAACCAATACAAAGTTCCCACAGAGCTGGCACTTAACAGGCCATGGGCAAAATTCCAAAAGGATGGCTGAGCCACAGAGCCACAGAGCCACAACTGGAGGGTTAACAGTGAGGAAGGGAATAGACTTCTTGTCTAAAAGCTTGCTGAGAACAAATGCTGGCACTAAGAAAAGGGGTGAGCCTCAGGTGAGCTCTCTGGATGAGGTTCCAAACACAACATCACAGACTGACTCAAAAACACTCTAATCACCACACAAAACATGTTCCAACTCAGTTCAACAAGTTTTAAGTCCAAGTGATCCCAAGATCTCAGCAGTTATTAAGAGTTCACTCTGATGAAAAGCAAACACTACTCAAACATTGCTAGGTTAAGACTGCAGCTCTTTCTTTCACCAAGAAGCATCATGCACTGACCTGCAAAGGCCTGCTTAGGGGATTTCTTTATTTTGTGCTTTTCCAGCTTGCTTCCAGCAAGGTTCACCAACTGAGCCCAGACAGACAGCATGGGCTCAGTGAAGGGCAGGTTGGTCACACTGAAGGGCACAGCAGGGAGCTGCAGAGAGGACACAAAAACTGTCACAGCATGACCAAGGAGATCAAAACATGAAACACTGAGTCTTAACTCTGAAGTACCACAGTACTCCCAAGTCACTTCATATCTGAAAATAACTGTAACGTACCACATTAATGGAAAAATAAAGGCATATATACAAAAATTTATTAACGTCTTTACTAGTTTTTATGGTGTGGGTCTAATTGTCCCCCAAAGCCTCATGTAGTCACGGGGCAGGGACTTCTAGAGTTTGAGATTAATTCATGATCCACTGGGATAATGAGTCTTAGTACTGCTGGGATTATAGATGTGAGTGCTACTCCTAGCCTGCAACAGTGGCCTGAATACAATGAGAGACAGACAGACAGACTTTCTCTGTTGCCATTGTTGTTCTGCTGCTATGAACTGCTGCTCTCTGCCATATGCTGCTCTGCCTTGAAACCAGCTGAGTATGGACTAAAACATCTAGTAACTGTGAGCTAAATAAACCTTTCTTTCCTTTATTTTGGGTGTCAGGCATTTGTCCCAGCAATGAGAAAGAATAACTGAGACACTAGTCAATAACAATACCATTAGCATGGTAGTTTGTCTTGTTAGACATGTTCTACACATTTCAAATATTCTGTAACATATACTCCTATAACAACCCACAACAGGACTTTACAAAAAGATACAGTAAAACTACTACTAGGTTACATCAAAATAATGTAAATCACTCATCTTCCCTATGCATCCCTAACTCACAGCGGCTGCTAAGTAAGTCTTTTCATGAATGTGAAAAGAATCATGTTAAGGTTTCCAAAATTGAGTTTTTAATGAAGAGTTTAATAATTTCATTTGTAAAAACACTTAAGGCAGGATGGCTCAGTGGTCTAAAGCACCTGCTTGGGGAAGCTTGGGTGGCTTCAGGGGCTGTGGTTCAATCCCCGGAACCACATGCTGCACCAGACCTGCCCTCCGGGCGGGCTGAGCCAGCCATAAAAATGAGTGAATAAACAAAGGTTCTGAGACAAGAATAAATAAATATATATATATATATTCTTTAAAAAAAAACACTTAAAACAGGCTTGTAAAGTACTAATGTCCGTCATCTTTGAGGCTAAAAGACAACATGTGAACCACCGTGCTGTCTTCCCTGTGAGACAAATAGCATAGCTAACACAGGCAGAAGTGGCGGTCCTGAAGGCCAATGAGAAGCACAGCTCCTTTCAGGTTCTAATGGCAGAAGCCATCTCTAGTACCAAATGTCACTGCTTGGTTCACCTACTGGTTTCAGCTGATTCAGTGGGCAAACTCTGCACATCCGCATGTCAGAGAACTGCACGGTGATTCTGCCCTTTGGGGTGATGCGAGTCACAGTGCCTTCTCCAAACTCTTCATGCATGACCTGACCCCCAAGGCGCAGGCGACCATCGATGCCTCCAATCACAGCCAGGACTGCCATGAGACCCCCCACTTCAAGGTTCTCAGAGTCAGGAAAGTAGTCCTCTAACTGGGCCTAGTGTAAACATCAAATAGTAAGTTTAACAAGGGGTGCCCACGGAGCTGCCCCTTTTACACATTCGCAACAAAATGTAATTCTTGTCATTTGCTTAGGAAACAGATTCTCACTACGCTGTCCAAGTTGGCCCTGTACTCCTGGGCTCAGGTGATCCTCCCAACTCAAGTCTTCCAAGTAACTGAGATTACAAATACATGAGATTACAAATTAATTTTCATATTACTTTTTTCAAGTTACTTCCATTAAAAAGATTTTATATGTCCTTAAGTAAAATGCAGTGTTTAGATAGATAATTTAGAAGTCAAATTCGCATTCCACAAATAATAACCAGGCTTCCTGGGTGTGCTGATGTATACCTGAAATCCTGGCTCTGGGAGGCTAAGGCATGAAAACTGTAAGTTGGGGCCCAGACTGGGCAACTCAGCAACTCAGTGAGACGCTGTCTCAAAGTCAAAAACACAAAAGGTCTGAGGATATAGCTTAGTGCATGGACAAAGGCCCTGCATTCAACCCCAGTACCACCCCCTAAAAGAATGACCAAGTTCATCTGAAACCATGAACGCACCCCCTCTGACAGCTTCCCCATAAAGCCATGGGTGATGGAGCGGAGCTGGGAGTTGATGTACTTGTTGATGAGTCCATTCCACTGGGCCAGAGAGTGCAGGGTGCGAAGCAACGCCACCACCTCCTCGGCCAGCGTGCTGCTGTGTGTGGCAGTGAGAGAGGCCTGTGGCCGGGCCCGCCGCCTTCTCAGTGTAGACTCTGGGAACAAATTGGAGAAATTGCACCGCGCACCACCCCTTCCAAGGAGCCACAGTAAGAATAAAGCCACTCACCTCTGAGTAATGGGATATCAGAAGGGCAAGTGGTGAGCAAACTGCCCAAGAAACCAGCGAGCTTCTCGATGAGGCACTTCATGTCTCTCGCCCTTTCCATCTTATCCCACGATGGAAGAACCGCCTGCAGTAAGTGCACAGCTAAAATCTAGTCAAAGAGACGTGACATGCTTTAGAGAAAGTCATTACCTGACAGATTAAGTTCACAGTTTTTCTTTTCACTTTTGCCCCATAATACAATTAGTCATGTGAAACTGATATTTAATCAACTAATGATAAGGATCATTTTTTTAAAGCGACATGATAAATGTATGCATTTAATTTAAACAGGTTATTATTTTTTTTTTTTAACTTGATTCCTCTGAAGACTATTCCACCACTACACTAGTGAGTTACAGGAGAACACATTCAGAAGTGACTTACTTAGGAAGGCAAGTGGACCAGCTGACACAGTAATCACCATGAGCATTTTCCACATTTCTGCAGAACAGCTACTGCATATGACTTCTTGCTGTTCCCTCCCCTCCAGAATAAGGGTACTTGTTTCCAAGACCGTAAGTGCTGCTGTGTAGGGGCTGAGCGGACCTGATGCTGCCTAGCTGCACATTACCTGTCTCTGCAGTGATGCTGCAGTGAAAGGTGCATGCCCTTCCACAACCTTCATGAGCAGTGCAATCCACTGTGGGGAGCTGAGGGCCCCGCACACCTGTGGGGTGAGCGCAATGCTCCGCACAAATCCCAGTGTGCACCAGCTTCGGTGCTGCTCCCTGCACACCAGCCTGCTAGGAGAAGCTGCCAACAAAAAGACAAAGTTGGTTGGCACTCCAAAAGTAACTGGATGCACATAATGCTTACTTTTAATTGAACTATCATTTTTATCTTTAACATTAAGCTTCTTCACAAATTTATTGCAATGGGACATATACAGTGTGAAATTAGCAGGACTTGACTTATAAGCTAGCTCAGGAAACAATTCCAGCATCTTAAGTCTTTGAGGTACACATAGTAGCTCAAACTCCATTATTGCCTCTCATGTACTTGTGGCCTCTAGGAATACAAAAATGACCTGTAATTGGTACCTGGAATCAAACTAAAGAACTTGATCCTGCCGGGCAGGTGCTGTACCACTGAGGTACATCCCCATTCCCTAACTCTGTTTTGTTTTGTTTTGTTTTTTTTAAAGAACCAGGCATCAAATTGAGGGCCTTGCACTTGGCAGGCAGGCACTTGTGCCCCTGTGCTATCTCCTTGGCCCCAACCTATTTTCTAAATCTCACATGTTTTAAATATCCCCATAATCTCTATTACATTTCACTCATACTGTTTATTTCCACCCATGTTTGAGAAGTCTACCCTAACATAGCAAGTATGAGGTTTCTGTTGTTTACACAAAGTGATTCTGGCAGGAGTAGGGCCACAACTGTCTCTGGCTCACTAATGGTCACTCAGGCTGTAGCTCCTTTCCCTATTCCCCAAGCTAAGAGGCCTGGTACCCAAACTAGAACCACCACCACCACCACCACCACCACCACCCCCCCCCCGCCCAAGGTGGCTACCTATGATCTTCCTCAGCACATGGGAGCAGCATGCCATTCGCACTGCCCAGCCAGCCCTCCCACACTCCAGGCTCACAGCTCCAACACAAGATACACACCCACCCAGACTAATTCAGTTACCAAGACACATTCAGGGCACTCACATACCCTTACTCCCAGCCATACACGCTCCCAAAGCTCACTTACACAATTATTCAGACTAACACATAAACAGCCATGCAGATACACACATGCATCTCCACTCAAACCCATTCACACATGGGAGCTCACTGTCTCACTTCGCTCTTGTAGTTATCATACACAGCCTCCTTCTTGCTCAGTGACACACCCAAAATAATGATATCCCACTCTACACTTTCACACTGGAGCACAAACATAATCACATATGTTCTCATACTGATACACTCATATTTCATGTACACACTCAAGACACACAGCTACACCCTCATTCACATATACTAACCCTAATAGTTATTTCTTATGCTTAGTCTTACATTCACACAGTAATTCAAACACCCTCACGTATTCCTGCACATTCAGGCAAATCTCACACCCTCACACTCTCAAACTAGTGTGACACACTCTTGATCACACATAACTGACACACAGACACAGGTGGAATACTCACACACACCGTAATCTAATACTTCAACTGACATAATTATACCCGCAAGTGTGGACACTCACATACACCCATTCATGTGTATACCCAATCACACTGACATACTGAAACACACTCTCCTACTTCCCACAAACTCTCACCCACTAATCATCAGCACTGACACTTAAAACATACTGATCTCTAAGCACACACCACACTCACAGCATTAACACACATGCTCACACAAGTGCATACATACTTTGAATACACAGGCTCACACTGACAGATGCTCACACTTTCCATCAGATCCACCCTAGCACTCTCACATGCACACCCTCAGATACATGCACATACAAACCCCATTTCTCCAATTTATATTCCCCCTACCTACATCAAAAAACACTCAATACTTAATGGATTAAAGTATGTACCTCCCACAATTGACATTTACTCTGAATCTCAACAGTATGACTTTTGGGGGATCTTTAGATGTCATTAAGAATTAAGTGACATCATTTTGGATTAGGATGAACCCAAAAGCCAACAGATGAGTCTCTGTAATCTAGGAAAAGACACAAAGAAACGCAGAGGAGGAAGCCAGGTGAAGGAATTTAACATCACAGCCAGGAAAGCCGGGAGCCACCAGAAGGTGGCAATGCAAGGGAAAATCCTGGCCTGCAGCCCAGGAAAAGAGCATAGCCCTGCTGGCAACTTGACTTGAGACTTCTGGTGTCCAGAATTCTATGAGAATAAATTTGTTGTTTGAACCCTGAGTTATACACTGAACAGCCTCTTTACAAAAGGTTCACTGCAGGTATAGTTAGTTTGGCTGAAGTTAACTGGTATTCTTATAAAAAGTAAATGTGGAGCCAGGTACAGTGGCACAAGGCCAAAGATCTCCAACAAGCCACAACTCATTAAGGGAGAGCCTGGCACAGTTCTCCCTGGTAGGCCACAGAGGAACCAGAGACTCTCTGTTGCTTGCTATCCAGTTTATAGAGCTCTTACAGCAGCCACAGTAACCTAATATCTATACCCACACTCGCCCAGATAAAACATGTGGCCCATTCACAGCCCCAACACTGACACTCCGGGCCCACAATTATTCATCCATACATGTCTTGTCTGTGGTTCCGTTTTCCACTAACATTCGCAGCAGCCCACACAGAGTCCTGGTGGCCTCACTCTGCATGACTTCAGCATGCACGCCCACAGACAGGCACAGGGTCTGCAGCAAGTTAATGGTGCTAGTGAGCATCACCGCCGTAGGATGGGTGTTCTTTTCAGTTTGCTCAGCTTCTGAAAGAGACAACTGGAATAAGAAGCTATACACCACATGCAACCGGAAGGTAGCCTGAACATCACTTACAGGATTTAACATCACATTATTTACTTTAAAGACTTCAATTTTTATAATTTTAGTTCATAGTAAAATAAAGCATTAGCACACAGATTCTGTACCCTTCTTTTTCACTATGGAAAGGGAAAACTTATCTAGAAAAGACAAAACTATGGATATCCTGGCCATCTCCCTGTTGTTAAGACACCAGAGCTCCTGATACTGTCCAGAATAGTCCAAATTCCTTGACTGAAATGACCCTCCCAGGTGCATAGCTGCTCAGGTCATTTCTATTCCCATCTGGCTCCAAATAAAAGTGAGATTTAGGGAATTTTTTTAAATAACATAAACTTATACCTTGAATGCACTGAAATTATTCCAAGGTTTGGTTTCTTTAGAACAGTATACAACTGGCCATAGTGTTGCACACTTCAAATCCCAGTACTTTTAGAGCATAGGCAGAAAGACTCCAAGTTTAAGGCCAGCCTGAACAACTTAACAAAACCTTATCTCAAAACAAATGACCTGGAAGCTCTATGTTAAGGCCCTGGGTTCAATCCCCAATACCAAAATCAAAGGCAACTTAGGAGATGTCAAGCTGATTCTGAGGAGCAGGTTTGGATATAGATAAGAGTAAATCACCTGTAATCTGTGGGGCAGGGAGACCAGCACTTCCTTGTCCAGCATAACTATCTGTGGGACAAGGAGGCCACCTTTCTGTCCTATAGCCATCACTGCCCAGGCACCAGCTCTCAGTGAGGAAACCTTCGAGGCAGAGCCAGGCCTAGAATGGGTGAGTAGGTAGCTGAAGGGGCTGGTACAAGAGCATATGCTGGAGGTCAGTACTAACAGGAATGCTAGCCAAATCCCACACTGCAGGTCACATGCTTTGCTCCTAAGGGTCCCCAAGGCAGCCATCTGAGCCATATATGATGATGTACAGCCTCTCCCACCCTCCATGCTACCACTCTCTCCTGAGCACCTCTGCAGGTTTTATTTGCTCCATGTAACAGCAGCCTCTCAAGCCTGGTGGCACTCAGTATTATCAAACAGAGCCCCACAAGGTAGCTCTGGCCTCTTGGATACGCTCACTGAGGCCAGCAGTGTGCAGCTTCATGCACATATTCACCTCCCTATGAAGTCTTTCACATACATTTAAAGCATGTCATGAATCCTTCCTCTCACAACCTTGGCTTTTCTTAGACCAAGTCAGACTTTCGAGGTCCACCTCTTAATCCTCCCTTGTGGGCTGGCTCCACCCTATGTGTAATATCGTGAAGGAAGATAAAGGAAGACAAGCAGTCCAGCTCTGCACTCTTCAAAGCTGGTGAAAGTGGCAGTGCTGAACCTATCCACTAGGACTGGCTTCCTCAGCAAGGGGCTCAGCACCATCCACAGAAACCTCCATAGTGAGGCAGCACATCTCTCTTCCCACTTTGCTCCCAAAGGCAGAGTAGGAATGCTGAACAATACATTTGGGAAGTCAGTTCAGTGGGAATTAAAGGTTCCCAAAGCCAATCTGCATCAGCACTGGAATCAGCTGGCACATATTTAAATTGCAGACCAGAGATCACATGATACTAGACCAGAGGAAAAGGGGTCCATCAGCCTTGATCACTCACCAGACTGCCGTGACTTAGATGCCCTCACTCACCAGAGTCATCCTCCGTGTCCGAGTCTTCTGCCAATGGCTGTGTAGAAACCGGCAGCTCTGCCAGCTTGAGGTCATACTTTCCTTCTTTGCCCATCCTGTATGAGTTGGTGCTACCTGTGTCCCACTGGACCCTAATCCACCCATCTTCTCCGAGCTCACCGATCACACGGCCTAAGCCTGGGGGAGGCCCATCCTGCAAAAGCCAAAGTAAAACCAAGTGAAGAGGGGTGTGCCCCACCCATGCCCACCATGACCCAGCTACCAGAGATATGCGCACAGACTCTGCCAGTGGCTGCCCCTTCTGGCGAGGAGCTATATCACTTACTCAAGACTTCACAGTTATAGTTGGGACCAAAACTATGTGCAAAATGTCAGGTTCTGCTCACTCTCACTGCAGCACCCATGTAGAAGGCAGGAAGCTGTTTATATGATGCTGCTATAGTCCTCAAACACCTTCATTCTTCCAATTACTATGACAAAACTCCTTGGTTAACAGTGACGTAAACCATGGCAAGGTGAACACTGCCCCCACTGAGTTCACATCATATTGCCTTTGTCTGCAGGCAAGTGACAGATCTGCAAGCAACATACTCTGAGGGGAGTGGTGGCCCCCATTTAGTAGCACACCCTAAGCCTGCTGGCACAAGGCCAACAGCTGGCAGAGACAACAGCTGGGCTCCCTACCTCAAAGCTCTCACAATGCCAGAATTGACAGAGAGCCCTACTCTTGTTCATTCTCACTCTACTGGCAGCTCCACACCACACTGAGCCATTGGCCACTCCTCCTTAACCTGACTCTAGTTGAGGTCCCCTGTAGTAAACTCTTCTTCTGACAGCTACCCATGAATCTAGACGTTAATGATCTACCAATTGCACAGGTCCTGAGTTAAGAGAAGTGAACAATCCAACTTTTCCAAAAATCACATAAATCAGGCTGTGCTGAAGATGAGCAGTGTGTCGCTAATATAGTAAATCAAATCTCTGCGTACCTGATCACCCCATTTCCAATCCACCCCTCTCATGACCCTGGTTCCAATCTTCATCAAGGCAGCCAGTTCTGGCCCAGAAACAGGGAGTTGTACGGGAGCAGTTTCCTTCCTGGTTTCTTCTAAAACCGTAGCAGAGGCTCCTCGGGCAGAAGCATTCATATCTTCCTCTATATTGTCACTGGTAGGACCTGTCAGAGCACCAAAAACAATAGCTAAGCCAGTAAGAAGCCACAGTGCACTATTTATAATACATATACACAAACTAGTAAGTACTTTTATCACTTCATACACCAATACTGTAGAACATGGAGGACAAAATATATAAATACATTCACAAGATGAAAAGATACAAAAACTCCCAGAAAAGATATTTTTTCTACTTTTTAGAACTATAGCTCTCAAATGAGCAAGATAATTTTAGATTAGAAAGATACACATCAGTCTTTTATAATAGCAAAACACAGATACCCATCTAAACAGGTAACAGACTTTTCTTTTGCATAGGAAATAGCTCACAGAGCAGGCTTAAGTCTGCCCAGCTGCTACAGGATCAGCCCTGACTGGCTCTGGGAACAAAGATCTCAGGAAGGCTCCTGTACTCCCCATATGGTGAACACTGCTCCTCTTGCTGAAATATTTACACGATGTGGTCCAGACTGAAACCTAGTTTCCTCAGAGGGCTTGCACCTGGAAGGTGATAGGCTGAGTATAGCTGGCACTTAGCCCCAGTGAAGACCAAGCATCCAGCACTGGTACGTTTCCCGTAAAGCACTTCTCAAGCGTTATTGCACCTCAATACTACACAAATGGAGTGTATCATGTATGACTACTACCAGGACAGCACTCTGGACTTTCCTATTCTCATTCAGTTAATAAAATGTAGCCTTGTTGTCTCTGTTCTATTTTTATTTCATTGACAAAAATCAAACTACAGTTTCCCATTATGTACATAAATGATTTTGCTGAATAAAGCTGTCTTAAATTCAATAAATAAATAAACAAACAAATAAACTGTAGCCCTAAGTGTCTGTGAGCCTTCTCAGTAGATCACCAAAAACTGACCAGGCCTCAGAAACCTCAGAGACAGAGGTAGTAGGTGAAAGAATACCCCAAACAAACACTGTAAAACTACTGTTTAATAACAGAAGGAGGAGGGACAAGGCAGGACACTTGGTGCATGGATGGCTGCGGAGTTACTCACAGTATGCATGGAACTGAGTTGCTATCAGTATAAAGTAAAATTTATCAATGGATTTGAAATCATAAAATCTAACCCAGGAGAGAGAAGTTTCTGGATGCTCTGGCTACTTTCGGGTTCAGTGGCAAAACTAAGAGTACAAAGTATAATATGTTATTCCTTTTTGTCATTCTTATTATTTCCCTGTTCATTTGCTCCTCTAGGGAAGAAGAAAAAGAGAACCAAGAGAAATAAAGCTCAAAGTGGGCTTTAGTAGGCCAAGAATGTAAAATATTTGTTTTCTCTTCGAGAATCTAAAAAAGGTTAACCAATTTCCACAACTGGAGCACAACTTTAGGAGGGAAACAGATTTTACACTAGCTGTTATTTTGGCCCAGGGCCCCCAGCACAGAACAGGGGCATTATTCCAACTAGACGCACACAGATGGACTACTAACCCTCTAAGTGGAAACTGTACTAACCAAAGCTTAGACAGATTTGTAACAAGAAGGATCCTTTTCAAGATATACACATGAAGTTAGCATAAAGTGTCATATACTTGTGATCTCTGAAGTGACAGGTCACTCTGATAAGGGAAAGTTGCAAATATAGCCTTATCTTCATGAGAAACAATTCCCTTGCTTACTGTATCGTATATGCTAGCTGAGATCCAAACTCTTCACTTAGCAGGCCACAAGTCACTAACTTATTATCAAAGTGCAACAAATTAATGATTTGTGCTGACTTCCACTGATAGGTGTCTCTTCAAAATAGAGGCAAAAAAAAGACACGCAGTTTCTAACAAACACCTTTTTGTCATTCTTCAGAGTAATTTTTACTTGCAAATGACGCCTTAAGAAATCAGACACTACGGGAGGCTGAGGCAGGAGAATTGGTACGAGTTCGAGACCAGCCGGGGCTACAAAAGTGAGCTCAAGGCCAGCCTGAACTGCACAGCGAGACCTTGTCTCAAAAAAGACAAAAAAAAAAAAAAAAAAAAAAAAAAAAAAAAAAAAAAAAAAAAAAAAAAAAAAAAAAAAAAAAAAAAAAATCAGACATTAAAAACAACCAGAATGCAGGAAAAAATAATTCATCATCTGCAAGATGATGGAAAAATGAACAACGTGAGATTAATGGGAATCAATGAGAAAGAAGGAGTCAATACAAATGATATAAAAAGAATATGGGCAGAAGTAATAACAGAAAACCTCCCAAATGTGAGAAAACAATCAGACATTCAGGTAACTGAAGCCTACAGAACCCCAAATAACATCAACCCAACTAAAAACACGCCAAGACATATAATAGTCAAGATACCAGAAATCCAACTGAAGAATAATATACTCAAGGCTGCTAGAGAAAAGAAACAGATCACATTTAAAGGAAAACCCATAAAAATAACAGATTTCTCTTCACAAACCATGAAGTCAAGAAGAGCATGGAGCAGAGTGCTTCAAGTCCTCCATGAAAACAATTTTCAGCCCAGACTATTGTACCTGGCAAAACTCTCCTTCAAGTATGAGGGAGAAGTGAAACATTTCCATAAAAAAGAACAGCTGAAGAATTTCATGACATCAAAACCAGTGCTACATAATACTCTAACAAATATTTTAGAAAGGGACCAAAATGACCCGAACTCAACAAATGAGAACAGAAGGATCCCACCAAATAGAGTAACCAACTAAAACTAGGAGGAAAAATTGGTAAACACTAGCGAATAAGAGTCATGTCAGCCATAAGTCAATACATTTCAATTATAACCATCAATGTAAATGGACTCAATTCTCCAATCAAAAGAAGTAGACTTGCAGACTGGATAAGGAAACAGAGCCCAACAATATGCTGCATACAAGAAACACATTTAACCCATAAAGAAACTCATAGGCTTAAA
>PVJA010002084.1:0-11165 GCA_004027025.1 Myocastor coypus
AAATCCCCTCAGGATTAAGTTTGGGACCATAGACAGTACTTTGTAGAACTGTTGTTAGTGTCAGCCTTTGGGATGAGTCACGGCCATTGCTTGGCCAGTTTGCTTTCTGTGAAAGCCTGAGAGAATGTTTTTCTCTGGATGACTCTCCTCAAATGCATTATAGTTCATTTATCCATTTCCTCTGAGGTCCCATAATCTCCTTGACCAGAAAATTTGGGACACCTCTGAGTTATAGGATATTACAGCACAGGTTCTCTTATATCCTGAGTCTCTATTGACCTTGAAGGGGCTAGGGCCAAAATATTGGCTATCCTGATAGCCCTTCTTTTTTTCCAATTTTTGGTCTGTTAACTTACATTCTTAACCCTCCAGCAGAAAAGCTTTCTGATACTATTACACTGTAGCACAGGTATTTGAGCTTATCATCACTGGCTTTCTGAGTATCAAATATCTTTGACTTAGCTTGAAATTGATATTTTCTGACCATCATTGATATTCTAATAACGTTCCATCATGACTTTATTTAAAGAGGTTTCAGTTTTTATCCATATAATGTGATGTTTGCTGTTGGTTTGTTATACATGGCTTTTATTAGACTGAGATGAAGACCATCTATTCTAATTTTCTATAGAATTTTTTATCATAAATGGATGCTGGACTTTATCAACAGTATTTTCTTCATCTATTGAGATGATCATATGATTTTTGTTCTTGGCCCTGCTAGTGTCGTATATTACTTTTATTGATTTTCATATGTTGAATCATCCCTTCATTCTTTCCCAGTTGTTCATGGTGTACAATCTTCTTGAAGATTTGCTGCATTCTGTTTGCCAGTATCTTATTGAGGATTTTTACATCTGTGTTTTTCAGGGAGATTGGCCTGTAGTTTTCTTTCTTAGTTGGATCTTTCTCCAGTTTTGGTGTCAGGGCAATGTTTCCTTCCTTTCAGGAATGAATTTGGGAGTACTGCTTCCTTTTCGGTTTCATTAAACAGTTTGAGAAATAGTGATGTTAGGGATCTTTTTTTTTATTATTATTTTTAGAATTAAGCTTTGAATCCACTACAGCCTGGGATTTTCTTTGTTGGTAGGTTTTTAATTACATTTTTTATTTTGTTGATGGATATTGGCTTATTTAGTGTTTTATATCTTTGTGATTTAGTTTTAGTAATTCATGTGTCTAGGAATCATTCCATTTCTTCTGCATTTTCTATTTTATTAGAATATAAGTTTTCAAAGTAGGTATAAAGGTATAGATGATCTTACAGATTTCTGCTGTGTCCATTGTGTTTTTACCCTTTTCATTCCTAAGTTGTGGACATAAGTCTTTTTTTTTTTTCCCTTTTCTTGATAAGGCTGGATATGATATGGCTTTGATGATTTTATTTAATCTTTCAAAGAATGAACTCTTCAATGATTCTTTTATTGATATATTTTTTTTAACTACTCAGTGCATTAATTTTTGTTCTAACTTTTATAATTTTCTCCCGGTACAAGCTTTTGTCTTAGGCTGATCTTCTTTTTCTAAAAGTGTGAGGTTCACTGTTAAGTCGTTTATTTACCCTTGGTCTGTTTTCCTGATAGGAGTATTGACCACTATGAATTTCCCTCTTAAGGCTGCTTTCACTGTGTCCCTTAAGTTCCTGTGTGCTATGTTGTTATTATCATTTAATTGTAGAAGCTGTTTAATTTCTTTTTCAATTCCATCAGTGATCTATTGGTTGTGCAGGAGGGCGCCATTTAATTTCCATGGGTTTATTAAGTTCTTTTGCATTAATTTCCAATTTTATTGCACTGTGATCTAATGATATGCATGGAATAACTTCATTTCACTTGCTTTTACTTAAGCATATTCTGTGATTTAGTTAATGGTCTATTTTGGAGAGTATCCCATATGCATCTAAGAAGAATGTGTATTCTGATACTACAAGTAGAATGCTTTGTAGACATGTACTAAGTCCACTTGTTCCAAAGTTTGTTCCTGTTTTAATATTGTATTGTTATTATTGTTATTTTTTAATGCGTTGGTATAGGGTCTCATTTTGAAGCTCAGGCTCATAGTAATCATCTTGTTTTCAGCTTCTCTAGCACTAGGATCACAGGTGTGTAACCCCATGGCCAGTCTCTGTGGTTAGCTCATTGTGCCCAGGGGTGAGGCTGGCATAGCATGTTGTGCTGGGGATTGAATCTCGGTCCCTGTGCTTTGCCTAAGCATGTGCTTAGTCTGGTGAGCTATCTTGCTAGCTCTCATTGTTGATTTTTTAAAAATTTAATCTGTCTTTTTGTGGTAGTGGTATATTGATATTCCTGAATACAATTAGTTGTGTAAGTGCTTAGTTGATTTTTCATGCCTGTTATTTGTTTCATATAGCTACATGTACTGGTATTTGTTGCATATATATTTCGGATTGTTGTCTCTTCCTCTTGGATTGTTCCCTTTACAAAGACCTTCTTGTAACCTTCATCTCTATTAGTTAGTCTTTGCTTGAAAGTTACTTTGTCTGCAAATTGAATAGCTACCCCTGGTTTTTTCTGGGTTCCTGTCATGTGGAGTATTGTTTTCCATCCTTTCACTTTCAGTCTATGAATTTCTTTTTGAAGTAAATATATTTTGTATATGCAGCATATTGTTGAGTGTTGCTTCTTGATTTCTTCCACCAGTCTGTCTTTTGATGAGTGAATTGAGACTATTAATATTGATGGTTGTAACTGGTATGTACTGGCTTATCCTTACGTTTTTGTCCTGTTGTTGGCTTCCCTTCCTTTTTTTCTCTCCAATTGTTTACCCTGCCTGGTAGATTCCTTCTTTTGGGATTCATGAAATTATAGTCCTTTTTATCTTTTTTCTAGTATATCCTTCAAAATACTTTTGAGTTCTGGTTTTCTGGTCATAAATTTCCTTAGCTATTCTGTGCCATAGGAATATCTTATTTTTCCATCAGTTTTGAAAAATAGTGTTTTTGGATACATCAATCTGGATTGAAGGTTGTTTTCCTTTAGAATTTAAAATACTTTATTCCAAGCTCTTGACTTGAGAGTTTATGGTGAGATATCAGCTGCAATTCCTCTGAACTTTCTTTTATATGTGATTGTTTCTTTTCTGTAACCGCTTTTAAGTTTCTATTTGTGTGTTAATTTTCTGTAATCTGAACTTTTTTTTTTTTTTTTTTTTTTTTTTTTTTTTTTTTTTTTTTTTTTTTTTTTTTTTTTTTTTTTTTTTTTTTTTTTTTTTTTTTTTTTTTTTTTTTTTTTTTTTTTTTTTTGTATTTTAGGGAAGGGCATACAGGGTGTTTGGAGTCTCACTACTAGGTTGGACTTGTAGTGATCCGCCTGTTTACAGCCTCCCAAGAGCTGGGATTACAGGTGTGCCACCATGCCCAGTCTCAATTACCATTTCAGTGCACCCTGGGGTTGCGGCTGGCATGGCAGGCCCAGGGATCAAACCCCCAGCCCCTGTGCCTGCTTGCAGGCGTTTTAATCCACTGAGCTATTTGGCCAACCTGGAATCTGAACTGTGATATTACTGGCTGTAGATAATTTTTGATTGTTGCTAATTGGAGTTCTATGCCTTGCTTAGCTACATGTCAAATTCTTTTTCTCTACCTTGGACATTTCCTTGTATGCCACCTGGGAGCAATTTTCTTTTTTCTTTTAATATCATTTGTCCGATTGCCTGCTTTTTCATCTCCTCCAGTCAGTGTCAAGTTACTCCTCTTTTCCTCATTTAGCAGCTGCTGTATTCAGTTTTCAGGGTCCCATGCTATTTTAAAACTCTTTCATGGTCACTAACTATGAGCCTGTCTTCTATATTTGAGATGCTATCTTCACATTGACTTAATCTACTTTGGATACTTTCAATGGAATTTTCATTCTCTTGGATATCATTTTGAATCTGTCTCACGGATTCCATTTCTTTCCTGTGCTCAGCATTCAAGACTTCCATAATTTTTTTAAGAACCTGATTTTTTTCTGTGTCTAATCTAGAGTCACTAAGCATGGATTTTATTGTTTATGTGATCTCTGCATTAATCTGAGAAATAATTTTTGATTACAGTTTTTATAGAGCCTCACTCAATGGTTTGTTATTTTCACTTTAGAGAAGCTAGATTTCAGGCTTATTTCTGTGTTTGCCTTAGTGAGCTGGATTTTCTTGGGTTGCATCTTGTCTGTGTGTCTCTTCTTTTCTTTTTAAGTTTAATTCCTGGGGTGGTGTGTGTAAGTTGGCTATGGTGACTTGTTTCATTGATAGCATTTAGAATCTTTAGGAAATGATTACTTCTCTGAGGTATCTCCAGGTGTAACTGGTTTTGTGGTTTTGAGTCTGTTAAAAGACCCTACCTCTTCAATTTGTTGGGGATGGTAAGTTGCTGCCTGTTTGGCCCAGCCCCTTGTTCTTCATCACTCTGCCACATAATTTCCTATGACCCTTAGTCTTAGTCTTGGAATACCAGGAAGTACAGCTGTTAAGAACAATTATGTCACTTTTGGCTATAGTGGTATCATCACCAGTAACAATATAGCCTAGAAAGTGATAAGCTTCGCTAATCATTAGTTTGCTACCTTTAACCATGTGAATTGATTTTCAGTTATATAGCAAAATCTAAACAAAACCACAAAACTATATGCAGTATGTTAGTGCTTAATATGTCAATTTTGCCCTCCATGGTTAAACTTTAAAATACGTTAGACAGAGAATAGAGAAGTGGAAGAAGAAGGAATTAGAAGTAAGAATGGAAGACAAAGGTAGATCACACTAACTTTGGGAAACTGTTGCAGAAGACAAGCAAAGGAGAGAAAAAGATCAGAATAGAGCCATAGTCATAAAGAGCCTAGAAACTGCATTTATACTCAGGAAAACAATATCAAAGAACGAAAGAGAGAGAGAGAGAGAGAGAGAGAGAGAGAGAGCAAAAACAAAAACAACCAAAACCACTATCACCGCCACAATAACACACACTAGAGAGAGGAAAAAAACCCATTTACAGGTATATTTCTACTGTCATTGGGGGACAACGTGTGGAAACTGAGTTGTGATCTGTGTTGATTTAACCAAGCAAGCCATCAGTAGCTTTTTGATGTGGTAGTGGATAATGTCATCAAGTTGGCACCTTCTGGTCAAAACCAGCCTCATTTGGCCTGCAGTTGTCAGTGTACCTTCCAGGGCCTGAGCCCAGCTTGGAGCTTCTAGAAGAAATCAACAGCCGCAACTCTGAGTTCTGAGTTCAGTGGACCCCTCTCAAAGATGTTTGCTATCTTGTAAGGTATGACTGAGCCCTCAGCACTCACTGCCAGTTAATGTAGTCCTTCACATCTGCTAATCTGCTCCACTCCTGCATTGCTCTGGAGGCCTCAGGGGTGTCCTGCAGTCACCGTGTGTCCAACAGCTTTGAATCTTGGTCTTATGCAGTGAGTCCTGTTTCAGGGAGAAGACACTGCCAGTGATTTGCTGCTTCTTTGTTGCAGGTTTTCTCTTCTTTCTCTCTGTGGGCTTCAATTGGTGCTTCAGATGTTTCCTGGGTCCAGGGGGTCCATGTCCCTCCTTTCTGTCTTCCAGCATTTGGAGGCTTTGGTACTCCCTCTGGATGTACATATTTTTGTCTCCATCTTCTTTCTTTTCTCTTGGCTTCCTGGCCATGTGAGTTGAGCACCTTTCATGTACAATGTGCCTTTGCCATACTTTTTTTTTTTTTTTTTTTTTGTCTTTGAGCCAGCTAATGATGGACTAAAAGCATGAGGTAGAGTAAACCTTTCCACCTTTAGGTAGCATATGTTAGATACTTTGTTCCAGCAAGCAGAAAGCAACTGAGATAGTGTGGAACGTTGTATTCTGAGAAAATCAGTCATATGGTTGGATCCTTCATATTATTTAGATCTCAATAAAAATGTCTTTGATGGGAACTAGGAGGATAGACGATGTCTTTAGCATGTCTGAAGACCTGGGTTCAATCTATTGCAGCTTTACACCAAAATCTATGATTAAAAAAGAAAAAAGGAAGAAAAAAGAAAACAAAATTTTGTTAGCAAGCTTCCTTTTATATCTAAAATAGCATTAGCTTCATCACAGCTGCCATTAAATGTTTGTTTCCTTATTTTCTATCAAACTGTGCCTTCTCCTGCATATAAGATATAAGCTCTATGAGTGCAGTTCTCATCATGTGAGGTTTTTATTATGTTCCATTACATAGGCATGATTGATTAAGTCATTGGACATTGGTGATTAAGTCGTGAATCAGGGAATAGGGCTGAAACTTCTACATTTTTAGCACGTGGTGGTTCCCCTGACAAGAGTCTCCATTCTGTCTCATTAAGAATCACTTCATTTGGGCCAGGGAAATAGCTCAGGGGCACAAATGCCTGCCTGGCAAGTGCAAGGTCCTAAGTTCGATTCTCAGTTCTGCAAGGAAAAAAAAAAAAAAAATCACTTGATTAGTGTAACATAGGATAATTGAAAGGGGCATATTATAAATAATAAAAATCTCCAAGGATTTTAGGAGTACTTGTAACAAGAACCTAGAAAGAAGTCCAAATACATATTTTAAAACAGCATTCTGTAGGATTGTTGTAACATTAAATGAGAATGTGCATTCTAAGTCAATAGCAACTGTTGCTACAGATAACAGGCTCTGCTGCTACAACATAAATGTATCCTTTTCTCACCTCTTTTTTTTTTTTTTTTTTTTTTTGACCTTTTCATTTTTACCCCTCCAATTTCCTTCTCTTGATCACCTTTCCTTGTGTTGATGTCTTTGTAATCTTTCTCTGAGTTTCACTATTATATCATATTTGGGTCAGATGTCTAGGATTTGAGTGGATTAGGGGTGACTTGGCTGAAAACAGGAGTGGTATTGGTAAAGTGCTACATGCAGGAGACTACAAGCAGAGGCAAGCCTCATTCTCATTTTCTTTTCTATGTAAAAGGAAACAGCATCGGAATTTGACTTTTTAGGACAGATAGCTACAGTAGTGTTACCCAAGTGTTAAGTCTTAGGATGATGTTAAGAAGTAGTGATTCCTCATGTTCATAATGAATCATGAGATATATCCTTTACTTTGTGGATGACCCTGATGATTTGAAAGAAAAGATTTGATCACCTTTTTCATCAGTAGGTACATAATAAGAATTACAAAGACTATTATAGACAGAGAGATTTTCTTGATTATTTACTCTTTAGCCATGGGAAAGAGGTACTTGTTGCTGTGAGTTATGGTACATGCCTGAAGTCCTAGCTCCTTAGGAAGTAGAGGCAAGAAGATTGCAAATTAGAGGCTAGTCAGAACAAATTAATGCAAGACCTTGTCTTAAAAGTGATGTAGGTCAGTGATAGAGTACTTGTAGTTGAAGTCCTGATTTACCAAAACAAAGCAACTGTACTGTTTACCTGTCTAGTAAGAATTCATATGACATATTTCAACAATTTTTTAAAAAATTCCTTTGTAGTTAACAGAAGATGAAATTGCAACCATTCTAAAATCTACATTGAAAGGATTAGAATATTTGCACTTCATGAGGAAAATACATAGAGATATAAAAGCTGGAAATATTCTCCTCAATACAGAAGGACATGCAAAACTGGCAGATTTTGGAGTGGCTGGTCAGTTAACAGTAAGTTGAGTAAAACTTTTGGCTTATTTGCTCAATTTTGTGAGAAAACTTTGACAACATTTTGGAATATGGAAAGTATTGTGTAACTTCATTGTTCTTTTAAAGGAGCCAAAATTGACCCAAATTTAAATATTTTAGTTGCAATTTAGTGGACACTGAATATTGAAAATATATATTGTCAGAGTACTTAATATTATAAAAGGGGAAGCCATCTTAAAGATAATATTATCTTTAATTAAATGGAGAAGTTACTTGTGGAGGTTTAGTTATTTCAAACTTAACATTCTTAAATATATCAGATTGAAGTTCTAGAAATATAATCCATTTCCAATAGAATTTGTGATATCTGAGAGTTTAAAATACATATTTTAAAGGATATGTTTTTCATACAGACTTTCTTTGTGTTTTTAGTAATGTTTACATTTGTGCAATGTTATTATAGGATACAATGGCAAAACGCAATACTGTGATAGGCACTCCGTTTTGGATGGCTCCTGAGGTAATTCAAGAAATAGGCTATAACTGTGTGGCTGACATCTGGTCCCTTGGCATTACTTCTATAGAAATGGCTGAAGGAAAACCTCCTTATGCTGATATACATCCGATGAGGGTAAGAACATTACACTTTGTTGAAAATGTCGACCATAGAAGTGTTTTAGTTTAGTAATATCTATGAAAGTAAATTTAATTCATCTCAATTTAGATTCTGTGCAAAAAAGTAGAAAAATTGCTTGTCAAATGCTATTAGTTTTTCTTCCCTAGCCTTCTTATATGTGAGACTTAAAGAACTGAAACTGTGTTTCTGCAGTCACTCTTTTCATCCAGAAAAGTATAGCTGAATTTCCACTTCAGTGGAATTGTTGGTAAATATTTTTACTTTCTTACCTATTCTGCATTTTCTACCTTTCTATGGTTTTCTTTCTCCTTTATTATTATTTTTTTTTTAGTTAAGGATAATAATAAAAACTGATTTCTGATATTGCTATCTACCTTCAAGGGAATTAGGTATATTTCTTTAGGTTGTACTTACTGAAGAAACAGAATTCTTTTGAACATGATTCTATGCTTCTATGAACTTCTTTTCTAGGATTATTTTTGAATTTGAAGCATGTGTCTTCTGTTCAATTCTAATTCCCTTTGCTTTAAGGTTTATAATGATCTGGTCTTAGATTTGTTAGTACACTATATGGATTTCAATTTCTCATAGATTAGTTTGTTTATCTTTGTATACTTGCTGCCCTCTTGTGGTGGAAGTTATCTCAAGGGTATAGAAATGAAGAAGGGAGGGAGGGAGGAAAAGTGGAAAGGAAGGAGAACGGGCAGAAGGGAAGGGGAGGAAAGGAAAAGAAGAGAGGGGAGAATGCATTGTAGAAGATCATAGGGGTGATTTAAAATAGGTGTGATATTTTAGAATATGGTAAAAAGAATAAATTGGAATTATATATACTATAATGCTATCATTTTAATTTTAATAATATATGAAAAATTACACTGTACTTAAGATACTTAAAAATCTGCGTGCCA
Organism: Myocastor coypus; assembly: GCA_004027025.1. NCBI lineage: Eukaryota > Metazoa > Chordata > Mammalia > Rodentia > Myocastoridae > Myocastor > Myocastor coypus. The sequence continues at coordinate 9,127 of PVJA010002084.1, forward strand.
TCCTGAGACATGTTATAGAGCCAGTTCTTTGAACAATGCTTTTCTGTATAAATTTTTACTATCTTATATGTATGGATTCCTTTTGCAAAAGTGCAAAATGAAAAATCGCATTGTTTGAAAATAACACAAAAAATTGAAGCTTGAACATACAGATTCCTGAATTACAACCACAAATCTTGCTTCTTTTGTGATTATTAGTGGTACTTTTATTTAGGACATTTGTAAGGTGATCCTAAAAATCATCCAAGCCTCACTAAGTTCCATAGCTGGGATTTAGTCTAGATCGTACATTATTGCAGATTTGTTTCCTTCCTTTGTAAATCCAAACAAATAATTCATATATCAGTTAGGAAAGAATTATAAAATGTGGCCTCTACAAGGATCTTAAAATATCACTTGAGAAGTCATACGTACAGAATAATAAAATATACCTGGAGATCACATTTCTGTTAAATATACATATACCATGTATATCCCATACTAATTAGGATTCCAGGTCCAATTTTTCCCTATCTCTCTCACTTTAAATTTTACTAAAATTTCAAGTCACAAGTTAGATTTTTATGTAGAGCCTCATTAAGACTTACCCTCCTCCCTCAAAATTGGTATATAACCTCCCCACCTTTGGTATTCTGAAACAAGCTCTTGTTGTGTAGTTCAGGCTGGCCTTTAACTCATGGTGATTTTTCTGTTTCAGCATCCCCAGTGCTGAGATCACAAGGGTATTACATCATGAGTGAATAATATAAGCCATTCTGGATTTTGTGGTTTAATGAATATCTTATCAAGTATTGTCTTATGTATTTTTCAAACACAATATAATTTTAAGTTTCTGTTTAAATGATATTGCCATTATTTAACTTCAGTTGTGTTTGTGAACTATTTTAAAATTAGAAAAACAAAACAAAACAAAACAAAAGGACCGAGGAGATAGCTCAGTAGTATACCAGCTGTTACAGATGGAAAGGGTTAAGACAGTGTCCATGACTGTTGCATAATCAAGTGTGTTCAGCTCAGACCTGATAGGAAAATGGGCTTGGGGAGTGGGTAGTGTCCCAATTTCCTCATCTCCTGGAGCTTAGGCTTCTCATTTTCTCTGTTACCTCAGTTTAATCCCCGGTACTGCCAAAATAAATAAATAAATAAATACTGCCAAAACAAACAAATTTTTAAAAATAAAGTTAGAGTACAGAGCTTAAAGTGTTGGTAATCTGTCAGTATCACTTAGCAGATACAGGTTTTCCACAATTTGAATGCTCACTTGACAGCTTAAATTTTATCATTGCCAGGTATTCATTTGTTTTTGTTTTGTTTTCCTTGAAATGACAAGTCTCACTTGGTTCATTTTTGAGAAAATGTCAGTCACAATCTGAAGCCTGAGTAAAGTTCATTTCGTTGTCAGTCTTTTAAATAAAAATGATATCCTTAAAAAAAAAAAGATTTACTTGCAGCTTGGTAAGCTGTAGCTCTATCAAAGTGTCTTTTTTTTTTTTTTTTTTTTTTAACAGTAACCACTATTTTTTGGTATGTGGGAAACTAGCTTACACATTATTCCCATTTTGTCACACAGAATACTCAAGGGTAGAAATGTATGAAGTTAATAATCTTTGTTTTGTCAGTGTTTGCAACTATTTCTGTTGGGAGAGTTTACTGGAAAAAAGAAAGAGCTGCCCAAGAGGGGGGAAAAATGGTTGAAGGGCCCAGTTAAAATGGAGCATTGGAAAGTTGTGGTTTATCAAGCCTAGGTTATCAGGTTTCTAGCAGTGCTTATCTGTGGAGTGGATATATTGTGGCCTTGATGTTCAGGTTTGGGTTTTAATGAATGCTTTGGAGGATGGCACTTCAGGGAATTTAAGGATGCTGTTGCAAGAGTAGTTTAGATAGTTACCAAAGAGGTACAGTCTAGGCAGAAGAGAATAAGTAGAAATGGAGAACCTGAGGAGTTAGAAAGTATTCTTCTTTGCTGTATAGCAGTCATCTGGGAACCTCTGAAAAAAAAAAAATTTGTGATTCATTCTACTCTAAAATTATTATGCTGG
>PVJA010002084.1:11265-95193 GCA_004027025.1 Myocastor coypus
AAAAAAAAAAAAAAAAAAAAAAAAAAAAAAAAAAAAAAAAAAAAAAAAAAAAAAAAAAAAAAAAAAAAAAAAAAAAAAAAAAAAAAAAAAAAAAAAAAAAAAAAAAAAAAAAAAAAAAAAAAAAAAGATAGTATTTAAAATTATTATTCTGGGGCTGGCAAGATAGCTCAGTGGTCTAAAGCTCCTGCTTAGACAAGCTTAGGCAACCACAGGGACCACAGTTTGATCCTGGCACCACATGTTGTACCAGCCCCAGCCCCAGGGCAGTCTGAGCCAGCCATAAGATAGATAGATAGATAGATAGATAGATAGATAGATAGATAGATAGATAGATAGACTTCAAAATTATTATGCTAGATTCTCAAATGTTTCAGTGAACTTAGCAGATAACTGGTAAGGTAAGTAAAACCTGCTATCACATCAAATTGATCAGTGGAATATTAAATTTTCTTTTTCTTTATTCTTTTTTTGTATTTTAGGAAAGATCTAACAGTTGTTCAGGGTCTTACTACTAGATTGAACTCATAGTAGCCTGCCTGTTTATAGCCCCCAAGAGCTAGGGTTGCAGGTGCACATCACCACGACTAGTCTCAATTGCTGTCTCAGCATGAACCCCCGGCCCCTGCACCTGCTTTAACCTGCTGAGCTATTTACCTGGCCCTAAATTTTCTTTTTAAATTAAAAACTATTATAACAAGTTTGTTTTATGTATTATAATTTCTAATTTAATGGATATATATGATGAAATGGATATATACAGAATTACCTTATTTGTTAAGATGATACAACTGATCAGTAGCACTGAGATACAAAACTCATAATTGGTCTATCTTTTTGCCTTGATACTGTCTCAGTTACTTTCCTTTCACTGCTGGAACAAAATACCTAACTTGAAGAATTTAAGAAGGAAAGGCTTATTTAGCTCACAGTTTGTGGAGTTTTCAGTCCATAATCAATTGGCTCCAAGGCAGAGTGGCAGAGGGCAACAGTTTATGGAGGCAGAAAACAGCATGGACCAAAAGGGAGGAGCACCAGCTGTAGCAACTAGCAAGCCTCTCTCCCTTCCTTAAGTTGTGTTCAGGCTATCCACCCCACATTGGGAGTAGTATTCATGCCCATAATCTCAGCATTGGATCATGAATTGATCACAGACTCTAGAAGTCTGCCCTGAGAGGGGGTGGGGGTTGGGGACAACTAGACACAAACCATAAAACTAAGTAAATATCTTTTTCAGTTATATCTCAATTCTATACATATAGAGGGCTGACTAGCAAATGTAGTGTAAGAGATCTACAAACCATATAGTCTTTCAATATAATTATTGTTTTAAAATAAGACTCCTCCAAGTTTCTAGTTGGTAGGAAACAGCGAGACTTCCATTTTTTAACATCTTGTTCCTAAGCCATTGTTTTTGGTAGTGATATAGATTAGTGAGACAACTAGAAATCTACATAATTTTCACATAAGAATAAAGATTGAATTGACAGAAAGACCACTATAGCAAGTAGAACCAGGGAATGCTAGTTCTTGTGGTATAAATAAAACATATTTCTAGCAGAGCATAAATCTGAAAGTAAGGTTTTGGCAATGGTGTACTCCCTCTCCAGGGTTCCCAGGAGAATCCATTCTTGCCTCTTCCAGGTTTTGGTGGCTACTGACAATCTTGAGCATTTCCTTGAATTGTAAGTGTATCACGCCAGTCTCTGCCTGTGTTTTCACACTGAATTGCCCTGAGTACCATGTCTTTTTCTTTGTCTCAAATTTTTCTCTGCTTTTCTCTGAAGGGTACATTTATTATTGGATTTAGAGCCCGTCCTTATTCCTTTGTTAAGATCTTTATATATATTTCAAATATTTTCATTTCTTCTAAGAAAGGATACTTTTAGAACTCTGTAGATTAGGACAGTACTGATGAACCTCAGAAGTCCCTGGCTGTGGCATTCATGTTGTAGGTTTGCCACCACTGGGTAAGGGTTAGGATATACCTTTTTGAGGAGACACTATTCAGTCCTCTGTATCTCCTATAATCTGTTTTCTTGTATTTTAATTCTATATGAAATTTGAGATTAATGACTAAGATTAATAACCAATATAAGACATAAAATTTAGCATTATAATTATTTTTAATTAATTTAATTATAATTATTTTATTAAGTACATTTGCATCATCCTGCAAATGTCACTACTTTTAATTACCAGAAATTTTTTTTTTAATTTTATTTATTTATTTATTTATTTATTTATTTATCTTGTTTGAGAACCTTTGTTTATTCACTCATTTTCATGGCCGGCTCAGCCCACCCTGAGGGCAGGGCTGGCGCAGCATGTGGTGCCGGGGATTGAACCACGGTCCTTGAAGCCACCCAAGCTTTCCCAAGCAGGTGCTTTAGACCACTGAGCCATCCTGCCGGGCCCTACCAGAAATATTTTGATCACTCCAAATGGAAACTTCTCATTAGACCATAGCCCTTCATATCCTTTTGTTCTAATACTTGGTAACCACTATTTACTTTCTGTCTTTATGAGTTTGATTATTCTAATGCCCTTTTAGGAGGAGATTCATACAATATTGTGTATATCTTGTGTGTGGTTTTTGGAAAATTTGTTTAATGGTTTCATGGTTCAACCATGTTGTAGCATTTATCAGAAATTCCTTCCCCTTTGAGGATTAAGGCTTATCATAGATTATAGTGACAGTTCAACATATTTTTGTTCAGTCAGAGTTATTCTTCAAGAAATGAACAAGCAAGAAAAATGACATTAACAGATCATAGCTTCTCTTGATTGAGACTGCTAGAGTTACCACTGAAGGCATACACAGGAAAGAGACGTTCCCTCTCCTGTACTCAAACCTTGCTGTTGGCGTTGCCAAGTACTCTGTAAATATGATTAGTTTGGTAACTATTGAGAAAACAATCACTGTTTTCTTACTGACATACAAATTACATGAATATGAATTGAAGTTTTGGGACATTTTTACATTAAGTATTGCTTAGAGTAAGAATTATTGAGAAAGAATTATATTGCACTCCATTTTTTAAAAGATTTATGTAGGATACTGACAAATGTGGTGTTTATCTTTGTGTGGCATGGCTTAATCATCAATTTTAAACAGATTGAAAGATAGCATTCACATTCCACGTTTTTGGAAACATTTTTCTTAGTACATTTTTACCATATATAATGATCCCATTTATCATGGGGAATTTATGCACGTATATAAGGTATCTTAATTTCTTTCTCACACCCTCTTCACTTCAACTCTTCTCTTCATCCTCATTTACAAAAGCTGTTTCTAGTTTTTCTTTCAATTCTCTTTTATTAATAATGCCTCCCTGTTTATTCCCCTTCCCATTTGAACATGTTCTTCCTACTTCCCACTATCTGTCCTCTGTTTTGCTATTTATTTACACCTTGGGTTTCTTACAAAAGAGGAGCGACGTGACATTTAAAACTGTGTGTCTGATTTATTTTCATTTAGATTGTGGTCTCAAGATGTATACATTTACCTGAAAAATGGCTAAGGTTTATTTTTCTTTACAGTAGAATAGTACTCCATTGTATATAAATATGTATATTTTTATCTTTGTGTGTTGATGTGTATGTGACTGTTTCTCCTATTTGGCAATTATAAATTGTGCTGCTATAAGCATGAGTGTGCATGTATCACTGTAATATAATGTCTTCAACTTTGTCAGGGAAGATACCTAGAAGAGAGATAGCTCAGTTAAATGGAATCTCTAGTTTTAGTTTTTTGAGGAATCTCCATACTGCATGGCTGTACCAATTTAGAATCCCATCAACAATGGAGAAAGGTTGCTTTCCCTCTCAGCCTCACTTGATTTCTTGGTGATAAACATTCCTTCTAGAATGAGATAAAATCTCAGTGTTGTTTTATTTACATTTCTTAAATTATCAGTGATGTTAAACTTTTTTCATATTATTTGGTGTTTATATTTCATCATCGGAGAAGTGTCTTTTGATTGAAAGATATAAATTTTTGAGTTCTTTGTATATTCTAGATGCTGATCCTCTATCTGAGGAGAGGATTAGCTGGCAAAATTTTTCTTCCATTCTGTATGTTGCCTCTTCACTCCATTGATAGTTTCCTTTGTAATACAGAAGCTTTTTAATTTGATGTGATCTCATTTGTTGATTCTTTGTAATATTTCCTGTGCAGCTGGGGTTTTGTTTATAAAGTCTTTGCCTGCACTTGTGTCTTGAAGAGTTTTACTTATTCTTTCTTCTAGCAGATTAGGTGCTTTCAATACTGTGGCCATTTATTTTAACAATATTATTTGTCTCTTGAACATGTTCAGTTTACATCTTCAGTTTCTTTCCTTAGCATTTTGTAATTTTCATTGTGAAAGTCCTTCATTAGTTTACTACTAGGTTCGTTCCTTCCTTCCTTCCTTCTCTTTTCTTTTTGAGGTTATTGTAAATAAAACTTTCCCTGATTTCTTTCTCAGTGAGCTCATTATTGGTATATGGATATGTTATTGCCTTAATATTGATTTTGTATCCTACTACTTTGCTAAATTTGTTTTATTAACTTTAAGAGTTTTGGGTACAATCTGAAGGGTCTTTTCAGTATAGAATCATATCATTTGTAAACAGGAATAATTTGACTTTTTCTTTTCTATTTGTACACCCTCCTTTTTTTTTTTTTTTTATCTTGCCAGATGTTTCTGGCTAAAATTTGAAGCATGTATCAAATAACAGTGGTGGTAGTAGACACCTTGTCCCCTTTTCTTTTCTTTTCTTTTCTTTTCTTTCTTTCTTTCTTTCTTTCTTTCTTTCTTTCTTTCTTTCTTTCTTTCTTTCTTTCTTTCTTTCTTGTATTTTAGTTCAGGATCTACAGGGTCTCACTATGTAGATCAGACTCTTAGTGATCTCTTGTTTTCAGCCTCCCAAGCCTTGGGATTATAGGCGTGCACCACCATGCTCAGTCTCAGTCACTGTCTCAATGTGCCCTGCAGGTGGGACTGGCTGAACTTGTAGTGCCAGGGGCCAAACCCTAGCCCCTGTACTCTGCCTAAGCAGGCACTAATTTAGTCCACTGAGCTATCTGGCTGGCCCCTGTTGTTCTTTTTAGAGAACATGTTTTCAGTTTCTCCCATTCAATGTGATGTTGACTGTATAGAGTCTTCATCATGTTGAGGTATATTTCAATACCTAATTTTTTTTTAGAATTTTTATCATGAAGGGGCCTGGCGGAATGGCTCAGTGGTCTAAAGCGCCTGCTTGGGAAAGCTTGGGCGGCTTCAGGGACTGCGGTTTGATCCCTGGCACCACATGCTGCGCCAGCCCTGCCCTCAGGGCATGGGCTGAGCCGGCCATAAAAATAAGTGAATAAACAAATAAAGGTTCTGAAACAAGAAAAAAATAAAATAAAAAATTCTTTAAAAAAAAAATCCTTAATTACAATGCATGAAATGCAGAGCTAGATTGGTGAGATGAGCTTTAGGAGGCTTAGATTCAATAGCCTCCAACATCACAAGCTTCACTGGTGGCCCACTGCAATTGCAAAACATTTGACTGTATATATATCTGCTTCCTCTTAGTCCAAAGAGAGGTATATTCTTTTCCCTTTTTTTTTTTTTTCTCTAAGCAACATCAATAGGGAGGTGGGTCATGCCCACACACTGTACTCTGTACAATGATTGTAAGGACAATGTGCAATATGTCAACTTTCAAAGAAAAGAAAGGGGAAAAGAAAAAAAAAGAATTTTTATCATGAAAAGATGTTGAGTTTTATCAAAAGCCTTCTTTGAATCTACTGAAGTGATATGTGATTTTTATCTTTGAGTGTTTTGTAAATGTCTGTTAAGTCCATTTTATGTAATGTAATTAAAAGTTTGATTTTCTTCTTTTTTCTCTGCTTGTCTAGAAGCATGATTCATTGTTCAAAATAAGATACTGAACTCACTATTTAGCTTTGTTTCTCTGTTGATGTTCAGCTGTGCTTGTTTCATAAAATTGGGCACTCTGACGTGATGGATATATATTTTTAAGCGTTTTAACTTTTTGTTGGGTTATTCCCTATATCAGTATGTACTGACTTTCTTTTCACTGATTTTGACTTGAAATGTCTTTTGTTAGGTAGACTATAGCTATTTTTACTTGCTTTTGAGTTCCATTTACTTAGCATATCATTTTCCATCTCTCTGTGTTTTTCCTAGTGAGGTGAGTTTCTTTTTTTGTTTTGTTTTGTTTTTTGTGGGACCAGGGTTCGAACTCATGACCTTGCACTTGCTCAGCAGGCACTTGTGCCTCAAAACTATCTCCCCAGCCCCTTGGTGAGTTTCTTGTAATAATAGCAAATTATTATTATTATTCTTTCTTGGTACCAGAGATTGAACTCAGGACCTTGTATTTGCCAGGAAAGCACTTATGCCATTGAGCTATCTCTCCCTGGCCCTGTTTTTTTTTTTTTTTTTTTTTTTTTTTTTTAATTTAGTTAGCTACTGTGCTTGCAACCTCCTTACTCTGGTACTGGGGATTGAACCCAGGGCCTTCACACTGAACTACATTCCCAGTCCTTTGCCCACTCTGGGTACATAGTTATAGTCTTTCTGCCTCAGGTTCCCAGGCTTCTGTAATTACAGGTGCATTCCATCTTGCCTGGCTCCTAATGTGTATTTTTTAAATGGAGAATTAAGACCATTTACATTCAGGATTATTATTGAAAGATGTGCTTTAACTTTTTACACTTTGCTGTTTTCCTCACATTTGATTCTTTCTTAATTCTTATGTATTCTTCATCTTCTCTGTCTTCAGCGGTGCTGGTTTACTGGTTAAGAATTGCTTTAATTTATATGCTTGTGTTGGAAAATCTTCAGATCTCTGTTAATTCTGAAGGATAGCTTTATCAGACATAGTAATCTGTGTTGGTAGTCCTTTTCTTTCATGGTGTGGAGTACACCATTGCACATGTCCTAACCTTTTTAAAGGAGGTTTTGCTGAGCAACATGCAGTTGTGATGAGCTTGCCTGTGTAAGTAGTTCGAGTTAGTTACTGAAGAATTATTAGCCTTTGCAACAATCTTGTTGTCTTGTTTCTCATATTTCTCTGTTTCTGTGTTGAGAATTGTGCATTTGTTGATATGAATATCTTCACTTTTATGTGAGTAGGTTTCTTTTGAGGATTCAAACTTCAGTACTACTCATACAGAAATTAGATGGAAATACACAAAAAAGGAAAAAAAACGATGAATTTAGTCTCCTGTACTTAGGTGTTTGGATTGGGCGGTTCTTTCTAGGACCTATAGTAATGCAATTTTATTTTATTTTATTTTATTTTTTTGCAATTTTATTATGTATGGGGAGGGGGTTGGATTTGCACTTGGGGCCTTTTTTTTTTTTTTTTCCCCAGCTCCTATGTGAATCCTGCCTTTTTTTTTTCCAGGAGCAGCTCTGCTCAATGTTTTGGGTTTTTGCCTTCAGGTTGTACTTATTCTAGAGCATTGTTGTTATTTCCAGCTGTACATATAGAGCCATTTCTATCCTTGAGTGACCTGCATGTGGGCTAGGTGGGCACCTTACTATTCCAGAAAGGCTTTTTGACTAAGCATGTGGGAGCATGGCACAAATCTAAGGAGAGGACATCAGAGAGTGGGGGAAGCAGACCAAGTTCTGTGGTGGAGGGAGATGGCTGTGGGAACTAGGACATCAGCTGAGTTGGATCCTGGCACTTTCAAATCTAGTTCTTTCAGAAAACCACACTTGATTTCTTTTGCTCCTTACCACAGAGGTCACTGCTGCAACCTACTTTGCTTTCTACAGCCTGAGTGCCCTAGTGCTTACATTTTTTAAAGGGTCTGTGGCTTATTTTCTCCCTTTTCATGACAGTGTTTTTTTGGCTCTCTCCCTTGTACTTATTATCCACACAATACCTGAGTTTGAAGTGCTAAGTGCTTCTCTCAATATGTAGCCTGGCTAATAGCTCTCCTTACTGATAGCACTGTATATGGTGAGCCCTAAGTGGATTTCTAGTCCAAATCTAGCCTGCCACGCAGGAAAAGTCACTTTCTAATTAAAAACTCATACTAAATTTACAGTTTATATTACCTGTGACTTTCTCTTATGGCTAACGCCTATTATTTATCATTGGACCTCCCAACCCTCTTCAGGCCGGCCTTAGCTTAGGTAGTTTAGTTCATTCCCCTTAGGGAATTGTAGTTGACATTGTGGACTAGGTACTTTTGTACCTCTTCCCTTTGCTTTTTTAGATTTCTTACACCTGTCTTGGTTACTCTTCTCTCCTTGCTGGGACAAATACCCAACACCCAAAATGAAGGAAGGAAAGGTTTATTTAGCTCACAGGTACTGGAGGTTTCAGTCCATATTTGGCTGGCTCCAAGGTAGACGGGCAAATGGCAGAGAGCAGCAATTCACAGCAGAGGAACAGCAACAGTGTCAACAGAGAGAGTCTGTCACTCTGTCTGTCTTATATTACATTCAGGCTCTCTATCTTAGGCTGTTCACCTCAGGCCACACCCACAGTCCCAGCAGTACTGAAACCCATAATCTCATCCTTGGATCATCTGTAATCCCAGTGGATGATGAATTACGCTCAAACTCTAGAAGTCCCCACCCCATGACTACATGAGGCTTTGAGGGGATAACTAGACACAAACCACAACAATGCCTTTTTCCTTTGGATCTGTGTTTTAAATGCAGGCATGTAAATTTTTCTATGTAGTTAAGCCTAAGATATTTACTTACACATACACATAAAAATATCAAATATTTTTGCACATGTTTTTTATTCCCTTTTTATCTTAGAGATACTTCTCTGGTGTTAATATTGAAATCTAGCATGCTCAGATTCTTCTTATGATAATAAATGGTGTATTTGCAAGTTAGAATAACAACCAGTGAAATATAACAATTAAATGCTAATCAAATACAACTTGAAAGATGTATCATCCTTCATATCTTGACTTTCGGTCTTTTACTTAGTTTAACCTAGTTGTTTAAAATAAGCTTTAAATTAATGTAGCTCATTATTTAATTTTTTGAATGCTTTAGATCCTGTTGCCTTATTGAAGGAGATCAAGAAAACTATTTTTTTTTAAGAATTTATTTTATTTCTTGTTTCAGAACTTTGTTTGTTTGTTTTTATGGCCGTCAGCCTGCCCTGAGGGCAGGGCTGGCGCAGCATCGAACCATGGTCCCTGCAGCTGCCTAAGCTTTCCTAAGCAGGTGCTTTAGACCACTGAGCCATCCTGCCAGGCCCCATCAAGAAGACTACTGAGCACTTATTGTTGGCCTCTCAATATGTCACTTCAATTTGCTAATGGGATATAATTGCTGTTGAAAAATTTTGTCTAAAAGTGTTGTATGGTTACTATCATTGTAGATTTTATTTTGAATTAGTCATAGTAACTATGCTAAAGACCATTGGTGGCAAACTTAACAGGCCGTTTGTATCATTGAAAGGTCTAAAAAGCTCACCATCACTGCTATAGATCTGAGCTAGCATTATTAGTCTTTGAAGACAAATGGCTTCAAGTGTGTAGGTTGGGATCTTGGGAGGTATATTGTGAGTTATGTTGACTCATGAAACACTTGAAAATTCATATTTTTGAGGAGGATAGTCTCAAATTTGAACTTATGTACTCATGACATTTTAAAATTTAGACAAGATATACTTAACATATGTATGCATTTAATTAAACTTCTGCAAAATAAAATTATTTAGTTATCCTAAAAGGTTTATGAATAATCATTGATTTTTAATTTGGTCATGTTAGGATGTGTGTGTGTGTGTGTGTGTGTGTGTGTGTGTGTGTGTGTGTGTAGGCTGTGCTACATGTCAAACTCAGGATTTTGTGCGTGATAAACATGTACTGTACCACTAAGCTCAATTTAGGTTTAACTACAACTTGTACATGAATAAAGCCATCTTCATTACATCTGGGATCATTTAAATACTATATTTACATGTGGTTGTGCTATGTAATGAAAGGTAAGGAATAAATGATTAGAAATGACTTTGTAGGCATTGCAATAAATGACTTATAAACTGAAGGCTACCATTTTAATTGCAAGGCTTGTGAATCTCTTAAATTCTGTAATCAAATGACTGATATCAAAGGAAGAAATAATTTAACATAACAATTGTGGCTTATACTGAACATATGTTCCTGTTAATAAGCTTCATTATGATCTTTAAGGACTTGTAAGTAGTTAGTACATTTTGGTTCATTTGATACCCCCAGTTTTTCTTAATTTTTATTAGTGAGTTGTTACAGTGGTTAACAAGAAATACACAGATTTAAGTTGCAATCGTTTTCCCAGGGTTATATGATCTAACTTCACAAGCTTCTTGAACATATGTAGATGCTTTTCTATTTTGCTTTAGCTGTGACATACAATTGATACAGGCAAGCATGAAAGCTTGGGCAAATTTTCCTTGCTTTTTCTGGATCTTACTCAGGTTCTGTGGTATTTATGTAAAACCCAATTTTGTTACTTGGGAATGCATGTTGAAATTATCATGTGCACTATTTTGCTGTAGGCCCATTGGCACTGCCACAAAGGTAATATACTGCCAGTAGGCCATTTCCTTGTCGGCTGCATTTACAATTTAATAGAAATATTACATGACTTTTTAAACAAGTGTTTTGGCAGGGAGGAAATGGCAGATTCCATACAAACAAGCATAGCTTCCTTTCTTTAACCACACTCCAGCTACTCAAGAAATTGTAGTTTCAAGTTTGGAGGTTTAGGGGTAGAATGGGAAGTCAGTTTGAAAAAGGAATGACATTGATATGTACTGTAAAATAGTTATATATTTTTAACTGCTGATTTTATTACTATATAGTTTTAGTGAGTGACAACTAGTATAGTTATACATTAGAGCTGAGATGAATTTTATGCAGTTTACCTGGTTTTGATTGGTTTGAAAGGTGTATATCACCAGATATCTTCTAAGAGTAACTGCTTTTTATTTTTTTTTTTATTTTTTTTTTTTTTAGTAACTGCTTTTTAACAGGTTTGGTTTTTATAGCTTTCGCTTCATTACATAATTATTTGATCCTTCATGACTTATGCCTAACCCTAATTTTTTGTATCAGCCATAATCGTGTCTGGAATATTAAGAATATAGAAAAGATATTTGACAGACTTATTAGCACTAGCATAAATTATAATGGGCTTTCTAGTATATCTTTGAGTCAGTCTATTATTGTTCTGTTATTTCAAAACTTGAAAGGTTATACTTACTTTTTTTAAACTTTGGAAGCTATTGTGTTACATTTCACTTGTATTTTGTTTAGTTTTGTGGATGTTAAATCATTTACGGTTTCAGACAAAATTCTGTCCTCTTTGATTCTAAAGTAGCTCATACTTTTAGAAACTATCTAAAGGGGAAAAATTATGCCTTATTTTTCAGTATTTTCTGTGGCTACATTCTATTTTTTAGTATAGATGCTAAGTTTTTCTTATACAGGGAAAACTGACAAGTTATAGTTAGTCCTTTATCTTTTTCTTCCTTTTTTTTTTTTAATTGCTTCTGACTTCTTAGCCAGCTTACCTGGCAGCTGATAATAAGTTATTTTCCTGTAGTGTGGTAGAGACTGGCATTGGGTGTGTTCTTACGGCCATCATAGCCTTGGCTTTTGTTATTTTCCATGTTTCAGTTTGTTGGTAATGGACATATGGACATCATATGTTCCACAGAGTACTGTACAAAGCCAATTTGAACTGTTTCCATTTGCCTGAAGTCCAATCATGATATTTATTTTTCCATGGCACTTACCCAGATTATCCATACCTCCTGCTTAGCTTGTGTCACTGCCCCATGGACTGTACTTTTTCTGATTGCCTCAATTTTTTTTTTTTCACAGAATCTAATTGCCTCTTCCACTTAGCTCTCTGTTGATTGATGTTTATAAAAGATCCCAAGATCTTTTAGATAACAGATAATCAGGTGTATAGTAGTATGATACTTAGCTAGTTTTTTGCTTACACATGAGGAAAGTTTTATATTCAGTCTTATAGATTGGAATTCAATAGTCTACTGAAAAAATTAGAAAAGTGACAATGTGATTTTGAATAGTTTTGTCTGCTTTTTATTATCAATAGTGACAACTATGTGATCTGAGAACCTCTTTGATATATCAAATCAATTCATAATTTTTTCTTGCGCCTTAAAGGTGAGAAAATATAGCTAGTTTTATATATATATATATATATATATATATATATATATATATATATATATAAACAGTTGTAAACAACATGGAATTGTAGTTGTTCTTCAGCTCTCCAGCTCTATATAAAGTTGTTGCTAGGTACTGTTTTTCAGAATATGAATAAAAGAACTGTTACCATTTATGATAATTGGTGAGACAAGTGCTATTGTGAATGGGTTGTGGATTAAGTGGCTCTGCAGATATTTACTGAATTCCTACTGTGTACTAGGGACCTTTTTGTTTAGGTGCTAAGAATGGAACAGTAAACGGAAAAGTGAAACCTTTTGTAGTAGATTTATATGTTAAGGAAGGAGAAAACATATAAAAAAGAAATAAGATATCTGTTGTATTTGATAGTAATAATTACAGTAGAAAAAGCAGGAGAATGAAGTAGGAAATCTCAAGAGGGGTGTAGGGCTTGATATATTGTGCTAGATCATCAGTGTTGATTTAATCAAGAAAGTGACTTTTTTTTTTTTTTGTCTTTATGAGACAGGGTCTTGCTATGCAGTTCAGGCTGGCCTTAAGCTCACTTTTGTAGCCCAGGCTGGTCTTGAACTCACACTGATCCTCCTGCCTCAGCCTCCTAAGTGCTGGGATTACAGGGTGTGCCACCATGCCCAGCAAGAAAGTGGCTTTTCTCTCATTGTTGAAACAAAGTACCTGACATCCAAAGTTAAAAGGGAAAGTGTTTATTTAGCTATTGGTGTGTGAAGGTTTCAGTCCGTAATCAGCTGGCTCCAAGGTAGGGTGGTGTGGCACAGGGGCAACCAATCATGGTAGCAGAAGATACCAAAAGCAGTAAGAAAGTTTCAGCATTGCTGAAAAGTCCCAAGTTTAAAGTCTCCTCAGAGATTTAAGTCAAATTCTTAGCTGTGAGCACCTGTACAAATGAAAAGAAAGTTAAATACTTCCAACATTCAGTGGCACAATATAAACATTTTCATTTCAGAAGTTAAGGAATGGGACCAAAACAAACCCAGAATCCAGCAGAGCAAATGTTAAGTCCTATAGTTCCATGTGTAGCATCTAAAGCAATCTATGGCAAGATGTGAACTTCAAAGGCCTTGGTTGGCTCCTTTCTAATGGCACTTCTGTAGTGGTTCCCATAGCTTTTATTTTGGGCCTAATCTGCTCCTTCCTTGCAGTTTTCCTTAGACATTCCATGTTTCTGGCTTCTCCAAATTTCTGGGGTCTCCACTGCACCTATGCATTTATACTCAAAAAACTTCACACCCTGCCTGGCCTTCCAGACCATCTAAAATCTGGGTGGAAGTATTTCTTAATCCATAGCTCTTCTATTCTGCATACACCTAAACCAGTGTCGTGTAGATGATGCCTAGGTCTATGGCCAGATGGAGCAGTTGCCAGGCTTTCCTCTCTTCACTGTAAGAGTCAAGTGCCTGGATAGCTAGACACTCTGGATCCAACTCTGAGGAGCAAATTCTCAGTGCTACCACCATTCTAGATCATGGTGCTCCATGACTTTCTTCCCAAAGCAAAAATCTTTTAGTTTTGCACTTTTGAGGCTGGAAAAGGGTAGAGTCTTAATGCTTCTTGTGATGCCTTCAGGCTGTCTTTTCTATTCTCCTCCTTCTGAGAAATCAAGATTTCCTCCGCTCCATGGGGGTTGGGGGTTCAATTCCTGGGCTTGCTGTGTCAGCCTCATCCCTGGGCTGTGCTGAGATGGCAAGTGAAACTGGGTGTGCTGGCATGCCCCTGTCAGCTCTTGGGAAGCTGTAAATAGGCAGATCACTGAGTCCGATCTAGTAGTCAGACCCTGAATACTCTATAGAACCTTCCCCAAAATACAAAAAAAAAAAAAAAAAAATTTACTCTATCTTAACAGTCTGCAGCCTTACTAGAACTTCCTTTTTGACCAAACTCACAACGTTTTACATCCTTCTGCAAGATCTTTGCTTTTGATTCTCAACATAAATGTGGCTAAAAGCCCCTAACATTTAGTCATGGCACTGCCTCAACATTTAACTGACTTAAGTTTCTTCTGCCAGATTCATTAGTCTGCTGCCCTTAATCTCAGTCTCAGGCAAAATCTCTGGACATGAGCAAAATGCAGCCAAACTATTTGCCGATAATAACACACAATGTCTTGAGTCCAAGAGCCAGCATAGTCTTTTTTCCCAACAGAAACCTCCTGAGCTTGGCCTTTACATGCTTTCTAGTCTTCTGAGCTCTAACCAGAATCTTCTCTATGGTGTAGCCTAAGGTTTTACAGGTCTGTTTTTTCAGTCATCATCCATGAATTATTCCAAACTTTTCCCACAAGCTGTTACCAAAGGCTCCTAAACCATATGATCAGGTATAATCACACTAGTACCCTGCTCCTGGTACTAAATTCTGTCTTATTTACTTTTCTGTCATTGCTGAGACAGAAATACCCAGCACCCAAAGTTGAAGAGGAAAAGGTTTATTTAGCTCACAGTGTGTGGAGGTTTCAGTCCATAATTATCTGGCTCCAAGGCAGGGTGGCATGGTAGAGGGGCAGTTGTTCATACTAGCTAAAGACACTAAAAGCAGAATGAGAGAGGGAGTAATGGACAAGGAAAGGAAAGGGGAGAGGCAGAGGTAGAGGCAGAAAGGGAGCTGGAGGGGGAGGGAGAAAAGGAGGGAGGCAGGGAGAGAGGCAGAGTCCTCTTTTAGTCCCTTATAATTTATGCAGACTACCTTTCTAAGGCAAGTGTAGTACCCACATACTTAATCCTAAGCATTGGACTATAAATAATCACAAACTCTAGACTCAGGCACCTTTAACAGGTATACTGTCATCATTTCATGAATCTTTATGAGACAATTTAGACGCAAACCATAACAGTGACTATTAAAAGATCTGAAGGAAATGACTATATCTCAGTGTAGAATATACAAGGTAGAGATAACTTAGTTGAGTGGCACTGAAGTGGAGGTGTGCCTGTGATTCCTGGTACAAATCATATCTGTACTTGAAGGTTAAAAATCTTTGCTTCAGTTTTTATTGTGAATGAATTGAAAAGACACTGATGATTTTTGAATAGAGGAGCGACATTAGAATAGCCTTAAGAGTGGTAAGGTTAGAATCATATAGAATGTTTTTTTCATAAACCAACAGATGTTAAGAATAGTAATAGCAGCGAAAAGTTTGCATTATTAGATTCTGGCATATTTTAAAGTGGCTTAACACGATTTATTGATGAATATTAGATACATAAAGAGAACTGACAATGCCAAAAAAAGTCACTCTGCATTGCTTTACAAGATGGTCTTTCTGTTCTATTAGAATATAAATGGAAAGGCCGAAACTGAGTGGAATCCAGAGTTTTATTCTTTCAGAAATCCAACTTTTAAGTGTAATTTATATTATAGACAGAGGAGGAAAAATGTACAAGGAGAAAAGGAAAAAATACTTGTATACATGTAATGCAAGAAAGATTACTTGTATTAGATATTTACAGTTAACTTTTTGATATATGATTTTTTTTTCTATTTAGTACAGGGTCTATGGGGTCTACAGAGTCTTACTACATAGATCTGAGTCATAGTGATTCACCTGTTTTCAGCCTCCCTAGTGTTGGGGTTATAGTTGTGCACCACTACACCCAGTCTCAATCCCCATCTCAGCATGCTTCGCAGGTGGGGCCAGCACAGCACACTGGGGATTGAACTCCAGCCGTTGTGCTCTGCCTAAGTCCATTGAGCTATCAGATTGGTCCCCATATATGATTGTTTTGCTTGCTTTACATATCTACTATACCCAAAGGACATATTTTTTAATAAGATTAGATCGTTTTATAATTTTCTTCTTTCATGTAATATTGTGCCTTGGCTACTTCCCCATATCTTTAAGTTTTAAAATTTAAAATATTTAATGATTTATGTGAAATAATTTAATATCTGCTTTTAGTGTGAAGCTTTAGAATGAATAGATTTATTTAAGACAAAATATAATAACTTATGATGAAGAAGCCATTATTCATCATTAGCCCTGAGGTATATAAAATTGCCCTTGGTTTTAATTTTGCATACATGTGTTATCCATTAATTATCATAAATTGTACCATTTTTTGACAACTTTTAAAAATAAGGCATAGCATACAATTCTTTATGGATTTCATTTTTGCTTCTTTGCTATAAATATTTATATGCAGAATTTAAAAACTATTAGAATTGTTTTAGGCTTAAGAAACTGGTGTTTACATTGCAGTTTATACATCCTATCTTTAACTTTGCATCAGTAAGCATTCTTAACCAGCTGAATGATTATATCAAGCCTAAATAACCATATCAAAAAACGTGTAATTAATAATGACCAGATTCTTAGATACTTCCTTCTAGCAATACAATCATTTTTAAAAAGAAAACATTCTGAGTGCCTTTTGTCATTTAAAGTGTATTTTATCTGCCAGAAAATACAAGTTTTTTTCCCCCCTGAGTACTGATGCATACATGTGCAATAAGAAGTCACTGCTTTTACCCTCCAGCTATTTAGTGTCTTGAAGTAAGCAGAACTATTAACCCACTATTTGACTTTTTGGGGGTATCTCTTCTGAGGTAATATTCTACATTTATAAAACATTATGTAGAGTTTCAAAATGAAAAATTCTGAAACATTCCTTGGAGATGGGTGGTGGTGGAGAAGGACAGTATAACAATTATCCATATTTGGAGGTTTGGAAGGAGGAAAAAGAAAAACCAAAAAGAGAATGTCTTGGTTTAGGCAAAGGAGAAAAAGAGTTTTAAGGAGATGATTGATGACCTTTTACAAGTATTTGCCTTATTTGCTTTTAGTGTGGGCAGTCTGAATAGGTTATCAGTTTGGAGGTCATGGTTAACTTTTAGGAGTGTAATTTAGTCAACCGCTAGGGAAAAAGCCACTTTTGAAGTATCACAGGATGACTGGGGTGGGGCAGACACAGCATGGACAGACTATTTGAGGTGTTTGTCAGCTGAAAATAGTTGAGTTGGAAGGAAAGTTGAAAATATCAGGATTAAGAATAATTTCATTACTTCCCCTGGGCTACAGTAACCACCATTCTATATTAGCCTCTGTAAATTTGACTATTTTAGGTAACTGATAAGTAGAATCATACAGTATTTGTTCCTTTTTGGCTTCTTTCATATAGTATAGTGTCTTCTAGGTTCATCCTATGTTGTAGCATATATCAGAATTTCATTCTCTTTAAAGGCTGAATAATATTCCATTATATGTATACATCACATTTTATTTATCTATGAATCTTTTGCTGAACATTTGGAGTGTTTCCTTCTCTTGATTACTGTAAATAATGCTGCCATGAACATTGGTGTACAAATTTCTGAATCATCTCTTCACTGTTCTAGGTATGTAACCCCAAATTGAATTGCTAGATTACATTTTATACTGTTTTCCATAGCTGATTTCAAGTTTTACTTTAGGCATATGAGATAAGATGGTGTCATAGTTTGGGGGTTTTGCAAGATGAACAATATAATATAGGACACATTTTAAAGATTATTTTATAATTAATCACCAAAAAAATCATGTACAAAGAGAACAGAAAATCTCTCCACATACTAAAAACCAGAGGATCCAGCTGAGAGCCTGTATCCTAATTCCTGCATGAGTCAGCTGAAAACGTAGAGCCTAAAACAGTGCCTCCTTCAAATCCGGCTGGAAGCCTAGAACCCATGACAGTGTGTCATGCAGGCCCGTTTCAGGGATCTACGTTGGAAATGCTCAAAGGTCAGTGGTGGCAGCTAGAAAGTCTATGCCAGTGAGACAAGGAATCTCTGTCAGCAGGCCGAAGGTTCTGAACTGGAACAGTGCTTGAGGTAAGCATCAGAGCTCCACAGAAGAGTACCTCCATCATCCTCAGCAACAGTGAGGTCCTGAACTTCTCCAGTGATAGGAAAAATGAGATCCCATCAGAAAAGCCAGTGTTGCAGTGTTCTCCAGGAGACTGAGCTCTGCATCATCTTTCCCTCTGGAGCCAGATGAGATTCTTTAGTGAATAACCAGGCTCCACTAAAATGAGTCCTAGTCACTCTCAGTGATAACAAAGTCCTGAGCTCCTCCTCTGACAGGAACAGCCAAGTTCACCAGGAGAATCAGCATGACAAGGTCCTCCAGCAGAACAATCCAAGAGAACCAGCAGCTTCCAACAGTTCTGACAGCTTCTCCAAACAACTTCCTTAACTAACAGCCTCTCTACAGCTTCTCTAGTTCTGCCTCTAATGCTGCTGGCAACAGTGGGCAAGTTGGGCTCCCACACCTAGCACCAAGCTAGATCAGTTCAGCTGAGTGTAACCAGCTGTAAATGCATCACACCTGGCATATAGAATGTATAATTATATTCAAAAATTTATAGAACTTAGGTGAGTGTAATAGTGCATTCCTGTAGTCCTGTTCAGGAGGCTAAGAGAAAAATCTGTTGAATCCAGGAACTCAAGATCAGCTTAGGGAATGTAATGAAAAGCATATAAAAAAAAAAAAAAAAAAGCATAACAAAAAAGGTTAAAGAACCCATGGATACAAGGAAATCACTCTCTTTGTGTAGGGTGAATCACATTTATGTACTAATAGATGACTTGTTTACTAAAGATCTGCACAGAAACAGCATGCATAGTTTTACAATAAAAATAAAATAATTAAAAGAAAAAGATAAAATCATTCTTAATATACATTTCTTTCTCATGATACGTATTGTGTAAGGTTATTAACAATCTTGATATATGCGATATAAAACCTCTTGAATGCTTTATTTTTCCCAAACCAAATAGTTTACTTCAACTAATTTTTATTCATAAAACACTTTTGGTATGTTTTTTCTTCACTTGTATTAAACATTTGGTTATTTAAAGAAGCCTAACCTAACTTCTATACTTTGAGCAAATAAAGGTTATGTGTCATTCTCTATTTTTTGACTATTGTCAACATATAATATTTGAAAGTTTATTCCAACAATTTAGTTCCATGCTAAAATTAATGACAGTTTTCATTTTTGTTGCCTATAAATGCACATTTATATGTATATAATACATATATTATATAGTTATTGTTCCCAATAGGAATTTATAATAGCATATGTAATAGAAGTTTAAAGATAAACATTAAGCATGTAAAAACAAAAAGAGATTCTCCTAATAGGAAAACATATAGAAAGAAATGGAAAATATATGAACTAATCTCTTGCTTTTAGAATATTTCCTGTTTTATTTTAGTGATAGTAGTGTTTTATAATTTCTTCTACTAATTTTTAACTTGAGGTGAAGAGGTTTATCTTTTAGCTTCTGTAAATGTATACAATTGGGCTTGTAATTTCTTTTTTTTTTTTTCTTTAATTTATTTTATTTAATTTATTATTTTTTTCTTGTTTCAAAGCTTTTGTTTGTTTGTTTATTTATTTTTGTGGCCGGCTCAGCCTGCCCTCAGGGCAGGGCTGGTGCAGCATGTGGTGCCGGGGATCAAACCGCAGTCCCTGCAGCCGCCTAAGCTTTCCTAAGCAGGCGCTTTAGACCACTGAGCCATCCTGCCGGGCCCCTGTAATTTCTTCATAAATTGGTACGTTATATGTAAACTATAGGGTAAAGTTTGGCATGTAAAATACTTTTTTTCTTCTTATACTTCTTTTAACTTTAAAAGGAAAGTGAATTCATTTATCTCATTTAGCCATATATTTAGAATTATAATTTTATATCTTTTAAAAATTTCTTTCTCTGGCCTAATAGTTTTTGATCTCTAGTTTTGTATTTCATTCTGAAAATTTTTTCTTAATTTTCATTTCATCACAAATTAAACCTCTTAGTAAGTTTAGAAATGTCTAAGTTTTTCTTGGTATTTAAATATTAAGCACCTTAGTGTAAACTTGTTATCTTTCTAATTTGTGAAATTAAATATCCAAAATTTGATTTTGTTTATATTTTCTCAGTGGGTTAGCCTTTTTTCAGATAGTTTAGCACATAAATGTTGTATGTAAAAATAACGCATACCAGCAAATAGTTAATTTTTAATTGTAAAACATTCTGTCTTGTCTGTCTTCACTAGCATTTGAAAGAATGAGGAATATAACCAGTACAGTGGACTCCAGAGTCTTGCCTCTTAGTCTAAAAGTGAGATAGTGTTTTATTCATCTTTATCTAAAGTAGGTTTCAAATATTGAACAAAACTGAAAAGATTCTATAACAATGAGGTAATTTGAAATATTTAGATCATATTACTAAGTGTCTGGGCTATGAGAAACTTTAGAAGCTCTAAATAAATGTGTAGTGCCAAACATTTTACACATTATAATTGTGATATTTTTGATATTTTTTGGAGCTAAATACCTATTAAAATCTGTATAATTTATTTATATTTTGTTTTAGAAGTAATATAGGAAAGTAGTAACTTTGTCTAACATTTCACAGCAATTATATAGCTTCTCTTTATGTTAGAGATAATCTTGAATAAAATATTCAAGAATATCCCTACCTTTGTCAAACAGTAATCACTTAGACCATCAGAATATCGTATTTTTGTCAGTTTTCCAGAATTCAGCTCATTAACTTTACTTCCACATAACTTTCTCCTTTCTTTGAGAGAGTTAAGTCAGTTCACATCCTACCTACAGAGACAATTACTTTGAAAACTTTGAGGTAATAAGTGTTTCTTTCATAGACTTTACTTTTAGTTGAACTTTGAAAACAGGAAAAATAAACTTTCTTTTCTAAGTTTACTAGGGCCTACAGAAGAGATGGTGATGTTCAAGTACCTACTTTGATGAAATATAGATGAAAAATTTTATATAGAACTAATTTGAATCATAATATCACTATACTATCAGATATATGATACTACTCCAATAAGCAATGTCTCCAATAAACAATAACAATTTCACATCTAGAAATCTCAGCATTTATCTCATTGACATTTTATCATTTTATTTCCACATATAAAATAATTTATTTCCTGATATCTTTGTGTATGTCCAGTCAACTGCTTTACTATTTGTTTTTCATATGAACTGTTTATTGAATTCATAGCATGTTTATTTCTTTGTAACTACAATTAAGTTTGTATTTGCTTTTCTCCTCCTGGTAGGAAGTGAGGGTTTTTATTTCCTTAGATGGATTTAGACTGTGGCTGTCTGACCTTTTGGCTTTCTTGGGCTGCTTTGCATGAAGAATTATCTTGAGCTGCATATAATATCTATAATATAATTAAAATATATGGGTATGTACATATTGGATTATGTAGGTAGTGAATGTGTATAAGTAACAAAACTTTTAAAAATAACTTTCATTGTATGAATACAGCTAACAAAAATCCCTTTTAAAAGTGATTCTTACTACAAATTGCAGGGCAACATAAATATAAAAGTAATGGAATAATTGACTGTGAAGCTAACACAGCTTTGTTTCAAGGGAAATGACTGGGATTCTCAATTTTTAGGTTGCTTATCAGAATTTTTTTTAATCTAATTTTGCTCTAGGTGCTTGATCCTTGAAAACTGTTCACAAGTATAAGTGCTCCTAAAAAGCAATGCCATGAGTAAAGTGTGATTATAAAGTAAGGGATACTTTCTCTGCAAAAATAGAGCATATAAAAATCAACTAAGAAAACATGATCAAATTTTTCTTTGAGTTGAATGTCTGATTATGTCTTTATACATTTAAGAAATGAATAAGCAGCTGTTTGTTTTCTAACATTGATGTATATATGCTTATAATATGAGCAAAAAATTGATACCAACACTTGCTATAAAAATGATCTTTTAAAATTATTTTAGGAAATAATAGAAAGCGAAGCTTAATAATTAAATAAGACAACTGACATATCTGCTGGATAACAATAAATGGCTGTGTTATGCACATATGTGTAGGTAGGTTGAAGTATTACATCCACTAATTGCTGAGCTTTACTTGCCAAGTCATATAATCCCATGTAATATCATGACTGAACTATGGGAGGCAGGGTTAGGACTGTGAACGCCTTTTCTTGTACAGTGTTCTGCTATTGCTTCTGTAGCCCCACTCCTTACCTGCTAAGCACTGCACATAAGGTTATGAATAATATTGCTAAAAATCACATGGTAATGTTAAAATTTTCTGATCTTGTGGGCTGTTTTTCTAGTTGTCCACAGCCACATGAAGTTAGGAAGCTAAGTTTTCACTTAAGGAGTTTGTCCTTCTGTTCATGCAGGCTGTCTGCTACTCAGGTAAATGTTTCTGAAAGTTGGGCAAGTAACAGAAATATAAGAGAATGTAGCAAAGTTCTTCCCACAGAAAACTTTATTGTACAATATATTCCATACTTTGATTTTTCCTTATCAAAGTATACTACTAGGGCTGATGAGATAGCTCAGCAGACTAAGCACCTACTTAGACAAGCACAGGTACAGGGGTTCGAGCCTACCCCTGGGTGTGCTGAGCCTGCCACCTAGCTAGCATATAGTGGCACATGCCACTGTGTAATCCCAGCAGTGGGGAGGCTGAAAATAGGAGGATCAGTATGAGTCCAAGCTGTGTAGTGAGACCCTGTACCAAGTACATGGAGAAAAAAAAAAAAAAAAAAAAGTATACTTCTGTGCATTTTTACACATTCTTGAATAATCGACATTTTTCATATTTAAAGTTGTTGACTTGCTTGAGATTTAGTGAGCTCTTAAAACTGCTGAAGATTTTTATATTAAAACTACTGATTTCTCTTTGTATCTACATTGTTTCTTACTATGTTAGTTTCTTTTTTCCATTTCAGCCAGCTTCTTTACAATGCAATAAATAGTAATTTTTATATATTTGTCAATGTGAAACCACAGAAAGGTTGAGAAGTCACTTACTACTGCAGTTATCTACTAAAGATACAGGTAGACGCACGATTTCTGAAAGATGCTGGGTGCTAGACCTCTCTTTGAACATTTCCTTGTTTCATCAGTGATATATTTCCCCTCTTCAAGGAAAGCCATCTTGAATCTGTCCGCGCTTCAGACACATTAAAGGATGAGACCTTAAACAGAATAGTGTATGAAAAGGAGGTTAGTGAAGCACCAGGGAAGGAACAGATTTGTTTGACCCTTGTGATTCAGGGAATGGTACTGAGTTGTGTTTAGGTATATAACACATCACTTGACTTCTCATGAAGATCTTATCTTCCCTTATTAAATTATTTTTGGGATATTTTGTTAATTATGTGACGTACTCTAAGATAGAATCATCTTACTAAAACTTCTGTCTTTAACATTTGGATCACTGGTGCTTGTTAGTCAAATATTTTAATGAATATATTTTACCTACCATTTTGTTCTTTGACTAATAAAATGTACAAGTCTTAATAAATTTGAACTGACCAAAATATATAAACTTGAAAATCAGATAAGGTTACTTTGTAGGCTTGGCAAGACACAGGAGTCTTTCCTGGGCCCTACAACCTTATGGTTCATCATGATTAGGTTCAGTTTTAAGTATTTTGGTTCTAGCAGTAGGAGTTATGCTTCGTTCTTCTGACAAAGCAGTTAATCATAAATAAAAATGTTGGCCAGTAGATTTTTGTGTTTTTATGAGGTAAGTAGAGAATGTTAGACAAAAAGAATTTAACAAGGGCCAACCAAATAGCTCAGTGGATTAAAGCACCTGCTTATGCAAACACGGGCTGGGGGTTCCATCCAAGGGTCTGCTGTGCCAGCCCTGCCCTCCAGGGCACACTGAGATGGTGATTGGTACTGGGCATGGTGGCTGTTGGTGTTCACCTGTAATCCCACCACTTGGGAGGCTGAAAACAGGAGGATCACTATGAGTCCGATTTATATAGTGAGTCTGAACTAAAATACAAAAAATTTAGATATTTATTCTGGCCTAGTGCATTACTTAAGAAATACATTATTAGTGAATTGAGGCTGATTTTTCAGTTAACTTGATTTAAAATAAGTTTTAAAATACTATATACCTACTGGAGTAACAAAAAGTTCAAGTCTTTTGCTTTAAAATCTGTTTATATGAATCACATGAAAAGATTAATTTGGCATGAGTAACCAAGTAGCAGAACCAGTTTGAAAGCTGGACACAATTGATATCTAATTGAAATTAAATATAAAACATTTATTTCATATTTCTAAATAAGGTTTTAATTAAAGTGGCTCATCTTTTTTTTGACATGTCTGGGCAAAGGAAATTTGAAACACACTTCAGTTGATGGTTGGTTTTCTCTAACTTTGATTAATCACTTTCAAAGTAAGCGGTAGACCAGTGTGCAGTAATTTTATAATTATACACAAGTGAGATTATTTGAAACCTTAATGTAACTATAAGGAAGTTTTGTATTGGTCAACATTACATAAAGTCGTATATTTTCTTATGATTAAAATATAAGTACTAATTTGAAATGTTTCTATTGTTTTTACAAATATAACTTAATAAAAGTTTTTAAATTCTTAGCTTCTAACATTTGTCTATTAATACTGAAAACTTTAAGCTTGTCTCAAAACTAACTATGAAATTCTCAGTGTGGTTAAGCTTTGGAGAGAATCCAACTGATCGAGATGACTGTAACTTAAAATCTATAATAATGAACCTATTTATAAGTCCCTTGAGCACTGCTAAAACTTTGAACTCTGTGAAAGATTTGAAATGACAATGGTATTTGTTTGTAATTTGAATAAGAGAAGTTTCCTCAGTGCAAGATTAAAATGCCCACATCAGTTTAAAAATTTTTCAAGTGTCAAAATTGACATGAAATTATTTTCTAATTTAATAATAGTGAAGACTGCATGCCTAATTTTACATACCTGTTTAGAACTCACTGAAAGCAGCATACTTAACCCTTTCTGAAAGATTCTTGTACAATCCTAATCAAAAACATTAACCTTATTCAGTGTCACCTATTTAAAATTTTCTTCTGTATAACAAAATAAAATGTGTTTTCTCATTGATACTGTACAAGAACGTGTCTTAATACTGTAATTTATCTTATTTTGTTTATTCTTATTAGTTTTTAATCTTATATTTATTTTATTTATCTGGTACAGGGTCTTGCTATGCACCTCTGACTCACAGTGATCCTTCTGTCTCAGCCACCCCAGTTTTGAGATTACAGGTGTGTGCCAACATGCCTGGTTTTGGTGACACCAGAGGTTTTAGGGCTGGCAGGACACATCCAGGTTCTGGGACCAGCCTGGCATGCAGTACCAGAGATTCGTCCTTAGTGCTTGCCAGGCAGGTCCTTAGACCACTGAGCCCTATAACTTTTTTTAAAATACTGATTAATTGATACACTGAGACATTTGCTTATCTCATTGAAGAGGGGAAAAAGTACCATTTAATGATAGAAGTTGAATATTTATATTATACACAAGTGTATACTAAAATAAGTTATTGCATGTTTTTGTGGAGGAAACTTAAGTTTGTAGCAGTAAAGATATTTGATGAGTTTTACAAGGAAAAGTTAAGCTTGATAATATTACTAACTGCATCATTTTTATATGTTATGAATATATTTCTTTTGTGCTTGATTTTTAAACCTTCATAAGCCCAGAACATAATGAAATGTTTCAGAAAAAAGTTTTGACTTGTCTTATAAATTCATTGCATTTTTAAATGATGCTGCATACTTAACAAAGAAAGTTTTTAAAAAGGAAGTGTTGCCAATCAGTCTAAATTTGTTACAGTTAAAATTTGATGGTCTACAGACAATTTATAATCTTTTTCTTATTAAAAATATTGTCAAATTTATAGTAGTATCAGTTAGGAAGTTTATGGAAACATTGTTTAAGGTGGTTTAAAATAGAACTAAATCTTTAATTTGAATTTGATGGCACCTGTTTTCATTTTGTTTCCTCGGCAACACCACTGGTACCAAAATTGCCTATAGACCACCCTGATTTTAGAGAAGAATGAAGTCATTCTGGTTTTTAAAAATTTCTTTATTTTTACTGACTAAATATTTAAACAGGGTTATAAAACATCTGTCAATGTTTGTGAATTCACTTTAAAAGTGAAAGAGTTTAGAACACATAATTGAAAGTTTTGTGTAAAAGTCTGAGTAATTTTAGTTTCTCTTAGTTATGCTAAAATTTCTGGATATAGAATTCAAAATTAGAAAACTGACAGCAACAAAAGGAAAAAAATCTAGATTTAAAAAGTTATCTTGAAAAGTTCCACTTCCTCTCATTTATCACGAATTGAGTTTTTAAAAGAATGTCAAGCCAGACGTGGTGGTGCATGTCTATAACACCAGCACATGGGAGGCTGAGGCAGGAGGATTGTTGTGAGTTCAAGACCAACCTGGGTTACAAAAGTGAACTCAAAGCTGGCCTGAACTGCATAGTGAGACTTTGTCTCAAAAAGTCTAAATTAAGTTAAATTAAATTAAAAATGTCATTGTGGTTCTCCATTTTTGGAAGATTTTGAGCAATCAAGGTATTTGGATCAAACTATACCATTGAGATTCCTGTGAGAGACAGGCAGAGCATCCAGAAATCTAATAGGCTCTGCACTTTTATTTTTCTTGCTCTATCATTTATTTATGTGTTTGGCACAGCATGAAATGTCATTATTCTGTTTTAGTTGTGGCTAGTTTACACTCAATACAGTAAAATAAGTGGCTAAAATTATTGATTTTTCTTTTTCAGAGATCAAAATTAGGTGTCTTGTAATAGACAAACTGAGGCAGACATTTTAGATCAATATATTTTTCTTTTTTGTTTCTTTGGTCAAATGGGATTTGTTCCTGTGTTCTCCAAAGAAAAATTTATGTTGGAGTATTTGGTTTCTATTGAAA
This sequence comes from Myocastor coypus, assembly GCA_004027025.1. Taxonomy (NCBI): domain Eukaryota; kingdom Metazoa; phylum Chordata; class Mammalia; order Rodentia; family Myocastoridae; genus Myocastor; species Myocastor coypus. Next base: position 38,190 of record PVJA010002084.1, read on the forward strand.
GAATTAGGTTTATACTTCAGCAGATCTTTATTTAAATATGTATTGTATTTTGAGGAACATGTGGCTAAATAATTAGCTCTTTCCTCAAGATTTAGCTTGTGTGTGTGTGTGTAATTTTTATTTTTGTAACAAAGTCCTTGCTTAGATGAATTAGAAATAATTGTTGTTGTTCTTCCTCCTCCTCAGCTTCCTCCTTCTTCCTCCTCCTCCTCTGCCTCCTCTTCCCTTTTCCTCTTCCTCTCCCTTTTCCTCTTTCTCTTCCTCTTCTTTCTTTTTTCTTTTATGATAACCATTATATCAGGATAAGGAGATCATTCTGGTATAGTGGAATGCACATTTTCTTCCAAGGTAAATCATTTATTAGGATAAGTTTACTTCTTTGAAATCTGAATTCCTTTGGAAGGAACTAGCCTAGGAAATGTGTTGAAGTATACTGAAAAATCTTGATGGCTTCTGTAACTAGCAACATGTTCTTAAATAAGAAAAATAAGAAAAGTGATTTATCACTTTAAAAAGTAATCTTATAGTAGAAAGGAATGCAGGATATGACTTAACAATTCATGTCAAATATTTGATGTTTTCATTGATTCTGTATAAAGGGATGCCATAGTTGAGTCAGGTTTGGAGATTCCAATAATTATTTTCATGGCAGGCAGTACTGTACGAAACAAAAAGGAAAACCCATCTAGGTTACAATTTTCTCCTACTTTGGTGGAACAAATTTGAAATAATATGGCTGAGGGACTGATTGTAAGAAATAAATTTAGAAATTCTTTTCAGCATTATTATGGAAAGAACAGTTGCAGTCCATTTCTTTACTTACAAAAACAATGGTGATGATTGATTGATTGATTGATCGATTGATTGAGTGATGGATTATCTTTTTGAGACAGGGTCTTGTTATACAGCTCAGGCTGGCCTGGAGCTAACTTTTGTAGCCCAGGCTGGTCTCAAACTCTCACCGATCCTCCTGCCTCAGCCAAGTGCTGGGATTACAGGCGTGTGCCACCATGCCTGGCTTATATCTTCCAATGTTCCAGTCTTTAAAAAACATTAAATTGTGGCAGAAATATAGCAAAACTTAACCATCCTAACCATTTGCATATGATTATCAAAAAGATCTCCAAAAATTTTTCATGTTGCAAAGTTGAAGTTCTGTATTCATTAAACAGATACTTCCTAGTTTCCCTTACCCTTACTTTCTGCCTTTATTACTTTATTACTTGGTTACCTCATGTAAGTGGAATTACATAGTACAATATTTGTCTTTTTTGTTGCTGACTTATTTCATTTAGCAAAATGTCCTCAAGGTTTATTCATGTTGTAGCACTAGATAAGTTGTGCTAAAAAATGCTAAATAGTACTCATTATATGTAAGAAATTTTATTTGTTTTATAATTTTGTTTTTAATGTAGATTTTAAAAAAAAAACTCACTAAGTTTATCTCTTGGTTTTAGCTTATTTGGGGGACACAAACCATTTTGTCTGACTCGTCCTTTGAAGTTCTATTACTGGTTACTTTTTTGTCTGCTTTGTGGTTCTATTGCTAATTATACATTGCTATGCTAATTATTCATTTAGAAATCTGAGTTTTTTAGTATTTTCTTTAGATATTTAATTGATTGGAGTTTGAAAAGAAACTGGGGCTTAGCTAGTTAAATAATTATCAATGATGAAGTGAATATATTTTCTCCAATAAAGTATAAACTGTGCTATACCAGGTTAAATTATAGCACCTAACACTGCCTCAAGGCTTGTGACATAACTTTTCAACTGAGTAATGCTTAATTTGTTATGAAAGTGAAAGAAAAGTTAAGTAATTCCATCAACATTGTGCTTCTGACATCTGTTTCTCATAACATTTTAGTAATATGATAAGAATTAAAAGCATTGTGTGATTACTGGTTTCTGATTCCCATGATAGTAAACTATAGATGACTTGCCTTTCCTTGGTGAATCATTTATATATGTAAGGTATTATTAAGTCCAAATGGAAGAGAAATCTAGTATTGAGGGACACTAAAGAATTTCTTTCTGACAGTCCTCTTAGAATGCCTGACACATTTTATGTTACTCTCAAATGTTGCAAAAATAGTGAAAAATTATACTGAAGAATGTAGTGCAGTTATATTTAGGGCATAATTTTTTCAAAAGCCACATAGTATTTTGACATACACAAGTCAGCATAGTTATTCTGTTATCTTACTCTATGATATGCTCTTAAGTTTTCTTTAAATTCCTAGTAATGAAGACCAGATTAGACCTTTAAGATCAAAATTTATTTTGAAGTGAATATTGAAAAATATTTGCAAATGCCCATGAAACCAAAGTTAGGTGGTGAGAGGGAAGAAAACAGTTCAGAAGTTGTTGTTTGATTAATATAATGATAATAAGAGAAAAGAAATATCCGAAAGGAAAAAAAGTAAATAGGGGAGAAAGAACAATGAGATACTTAACAGAAAGTGCATATATATATTTATTAGGAAAAAGAGAGGAGAGCACAAGAGAGAGTTCATAACTTCATGCATAGTTTAGGATGGTTGCCTCTTGATCTCTCACAGCTAGGAATGGAGCTCTTTCATGAGGTATTTTAGAATTGCTTTAGTTTGCTATTGTTGCTGAGCAACTTTGTCACTGGTGTATCATTGGGGTTATCATTAGAGTAACTCAGCAGTGCTGCCTTTTCAGTTAACTCCCTAGGCTATTCTTCTTGACTTGGATCAAGCATACTTGATACCAAAGCTCATTTTCTTTCACTACATAGTCTAGCTTCTATTGGGAATTACTTTTTTGGAATTATCCTTTGTCCTATAACTTTGTTGAACTCTTTTAATTCAAGTAGTAAATTGATATTCTTTGGTCAAACAGTCTGTGATCATACCATCTATATACATTTATGTTTTAAAATACTTTTTGAGATATTGACATATAAAAGTTATGTGCAATATATAAAACTTCACATTTTATACATTGTTTTTGTTGGTTTTTTGAGACAGGGTCTTACCTTGGCTTTGAACTTATTATGTAGCCCAAGATGGCCTTGAACTCACCACAAGTTCTTCTGCCTTAACCTTGTAAGTGCTGGGGTTACAGATGTGTACTACCTTGCCTAACAAATTCATATTTTTATTGTTTTCCACTTTTCTATTATAATATTGGCAAGATACTGATTTTCTTAAATTGTACTTTCCTCATATGCAAAACATACATTATAGATTTGTTGGAATTAGAGGCTTATAAGGATTAAATGAAAAATTCCGTATAAAAGATCCAATATAATATAAGTAGTGGGTAGTACCCATAGGGATAGTTTACGCTGCAGTGATGACAAACCTTTTGAACTTTCAGTGACAAAAAGGGTCCACTGTGGCACACCTGCATAGATTTGCTGCTGCTGGTATACAGACATGCTAGTCTCTGTCTTCATGGAGCATATGTCTCTGTTCCTCCCAGTGTTTAATTTTAACGTATTTTTTTTTTAAGCACCTTAAGGCTTAATAATTTTATAATTATTTTTTAACATTTCAATCCAGAGCACTTTATTATTAATTAATAGAATGAAATCTTAACATTTTTCTATAGATAAGAATTGTTTTGTGAGCTCCATATTCTAAAGTTGAATTTATGGATATAATAAAAATATTAAGTTTGTAAAATATGTTCTTTTTTTTTTGATTTTTTTAAAAATTTTATTTATTTTTTTCTTGTTTCAGAACCTTTGTTTCTTTATTTATTTATTTTTGTGGCCAGCTCAGCTTGCCCTGAGGGCAGGGCTGGCGCAGCATGTGGTGCCGGGGATCGAACCGCAGTCCCTGAAACCGCCCAAGCTTTTCCAAGCAGGCGCTTTAGACCACTGAGCCATCCTGCCAGGCCCCTGTAAAATATGTTCTTAAACATTTCTTATTGTGGCAGTTTCATTTTCAGGAATTTATTCTTTCATATAACCAACCCTATGTTTTCTGCATGCCTTTGCTTTGTTTTACTGTTTTGTAAAATGCCTTCTTTTTTGTTTGTTTGTTTGTTCTTTTTTGTTGTTGTTGTTGTTGCAGGACTGGGGTTCAAACTCACAATCTTACCCGGCAGGCACTTGTGCCACAGAGCTATCTCTCCAACCCCTTAAAATGCTTTCTTATCAGAGAAACAATGTAGAATAATGACTAAGAGCTAGGTAGCTTGACTCAACCATTTACATGCTATTTTTCCCTGGGGAAAATCAATATCTCTGTTTCTCAGTTTCCTTAATTATAATGTGTTTACTTTCCATGATTGTCACTACCTAATAATGTTGTTTAGGATTGACTGATTTAATGCACAATCAGTTATCTTCAATACCACATACGGCATAGTATGCATTTTATTAAATAAATAAATGGCTTAACTAGTATTTTAATTGCATGTCAGGATAAAATATATTTTCAGATATGTAAAGTTTGATAAAGTACATTGAGACAAATATTTGAATGAACTGGCTGAACAGTAAATCAATTGAAATTGGCTTTGGAAGGTTATAAAGAGGAAGCAATTTTAAGGAATGAATCTTTTAATACATATGACCAAATAAAATGAAAACTTTAGAGTAACTAAACAAGGATTCTTGAAATACAAAGGAGATACTAGTTAATAGCCTTTCACCAAAAATAATGTACTGAAAGAATTAAAGAGTTCATAAGGTGTCATCAAATTGAAGAAGAGAGGTTAAATGGATTAGAAAAATTAGAACATTATATTAGTAGATGCTTAAAAAGTATAAAATTTAACACCTTTTCTGAGTGTGTAGATACAATAAGGTTTACAAAAAAGCAAATATCAAAATATCCATTTGTTGAAATGCTATGTTAGTAAGTTATGCCATTATTATTTATTGTTCAATATGTTCAAACTTGTTCAATAGGTTGAAAAATGGCATAGCAAATTAAAAACAGAACAAAGAGAATATTTTGTTTTACTGATCAGTGTATGTTGGAATGTCTGAAATATAACAGTGAAAGATTATCAGACTTAATAAGAGAATTTGATAAATAACTATATGAGATATATATAAGAATCAGTGGTCTTTCTCAATGCTAGTAATAGTGCTATTAATGAAAAATTGAAAAAAAAATCATTTAAAGTACTTATAAAAACTGTTAAATTCTTGAGATTGTAGTTAGAGAGAATGATGGATGATAAACAAATATAATAAAGTGTAGTATGATGTACAAGGATAGAGATAATTTGGGTGGGTGCATTTACAATTTTATTTATTTATTTTTATTTTTAAAAATTTTTAATTACTTTTAATTAAATTAAATTACAATGTGACAGTTCCGAAACATTAGTAGTACGTTCCCAATAATTGATACAATATATATTGTTGTCCTCATTGTAGTTATACAGGGCATAGGTGTGGACATGCTGAATTTTCTAATGGTTATTGGTACAATAGATTTCTTCTCTTTGATCTAAGAGAAGGTAGTTGTATACATAGTCAAATGTTCCATAATTGCAGTGGGTGCATTTACAATTTTAAATATGGTAGCCAAGACCCAATTGAGAAGGTGCTATTTGAGATAAGAATTGAATGCATTGTAGATACAAACAATGCATATACATGGAGACAGTATTTTAGGCAGAAGAAATTGTCCATAGAAAATCTTTGTGTGTTTAGAGAATGAAAAGAAACAGAAAACAAAGTGAGAGAGAAGTGGGTAATATGATCACAAAAGTCATATAAGTAAGGAAGATACTGGTAAGGGTAGGTCACAAAAGTGGTACTTCATAGATGCTTGCATTACGCAGCAGAGCAATAAGATCTGATTTATATTTTTGAAGCATTACTCTTGATTTTGTTGAGGAAACATTGTGGTGTAAGTAGGAAAAAGAAGAAGGAAAGAGACTAGTTAAGAGGATATTGCAGTAGTCCAAATGAGAGATCATGGTGGCATACATTACCTTGGTAGTACTACAAATGACCTGTTTAGACTTTGGGTGCATTTTGAAATTAGAATCAGCAGAATTTCCTAGCAAGTGGATATGGGATGTAAAATAAAGAATTAAAGTGGGCCAGCCAAATAGCTTGGCAGGTTAAAGTGCCTGAGTAGGCAAACATAAGGGCTTGGGGTTTGATCTCCTGCCTGCTGTGTTGGCTTGAACCCTGGGGTGCACTGAGACTTTGAATAAGGCTGAGTGTGGTGGTTTGCACCTGAAATCCCAGCTCTTGGGAGGCTGAAAACCAGGAGGGATCACTACAAGTCTGATCTGTGTAGTGAGATCCTGTAGATCCTATACTAAGTAGATTTTTAAAAAAATTAAGTCAGCTAAAAAGAATAATCATGGGAAAAAAAAGAAAGGAAAGAAAAATGTGAGAGATGGAGCAAAGGAGGAGATAAGTATAAGAATATCAAGGATAAGTAGGAAATCTTTCTGTGTGTATGTGTGTCCTTTACACAATACTTGCTTTGTATAGATGGTTGTATTGAGTTACTTTAGCAATGCAGGAAAGGAAAAACATGTATCTTTGGGAATTAAGTCAAGTACAATTAAAATTAATGTAGAAAGTAGTCTATAAGAAAATGAGATAACAACAGGAATTCTTATTCAAAGTGATTAAGATCAAAGAAAAGATTTAAGGAAGAGAGACTTTCTCCTTCACCTGGTTAAAAGACCTTGAAACAGGGCTCTGAATTTTAGGAAGCAGTAACTTAATTTATTGAGTAAAACTTTGGATTTTCTTTTTTCATTCTAAATGGATGGTGATTATTTGGACAATGATAAAGGTAGAAGGAGGAGGAAACTATTTTTGTTGATGGAAGTTGTGCCAAGAGAAAAAAAATTGCTGGAACCTTTAACAGATTTCAGGTGATTCTGGGTAGCATATGGAAATTTAAGAAAAAAGATTAATTTTTCCACTTAACTTCTGGGTAAACTCCAAGAGTAAATTCTTCTGGATTACTGGTCAATGAAATGGCATGTGCTGACTTTGGCAGAGTGTACCTGTTGGAAAAACAAGAAAGCTTGTCCTCTTTTTTAGTGTTCTGATGTGGTACTCTCTGGAACAAGCTGTTTGCCAGGTAATTGTATGATCTGTAAAAGGAAATTGGAACTAGAATGATAAGTCTGTTCCTCATTTTATTTATCTATTGAGATTGCTTATATGAAAAATTTTGTGTTGCTTAATATTTTGTTTTATGGAGTTACTCTCAATGATATTGACTAGATCAAATTCTTCCTCATTAAAGAGTAAACACAATTATTCAAAACTATACTTCATTTGGCTTTTATTTGCCTTCAGTTAGGATGGCTGTTTCTAGGCTTAACTGTGAGTAGAATATTCTTTAGGAAGTGGGGGCACATTTTTCTTGTTGTGAAATTATGGATGAATGTTTTTGCAATAAAGATTTCTGAAATTTTAGATTAACTTCAAGAGTGGAAGAAGTGTCTAGAAGATACTTCTGGTAGAGGTGAAAGATGGAGTAGGAAAGCAAGAGCAAACAGCATTAATTAGGTAATTTTTAACCAGGATGAAGCTAAGGACAAAGGAAAGAATGAAGGGAAGGAAAAAGAAATATTGATGTATATATAGGAATAGCTTGGATAATTGTACTCGTGATTGCTGATTTCTGTTGGCCTGCTGAAAGAAGTAATTAAAGCTCAATTTTTTCCCTCTTTTTTTATAATTTATCTTTGGACCAATTTTATATGCTTGTATCTGGTAATGTGAACAACTAATTTGAAGACAACAGTATGTAATATAACAATTATTTTTGAATTCTTAGTATTTTGTTTAGTGAAATTCTGTATCATTTCTTTTTTCTTACTATTTTTTATTCTCTTTTTTTTTTTTTTTAAATCAACCTTTCATCTGTTTCCCTCCCCACCACTGAGCATGGTGAATGAGGTGCCTAGAGAAAGAAGAGAGGCTGGTGGCATAGTTAGATTATGTACAGTGTGGTGGAACATTTTGCAACTAAGGCTTCCAGTTTTTAGAATGCTATCCAAAGCCTGGTGATAGTAAGAATTCCTGCTCTCTCTGCTAATGCAATCGTACTAGATTTGACATCTTATCAAAAGATAGATTACACTTCATTGCTTGACTGTTTGAGGCAGACCAGGGTCTAGGATTTATATAACTGATGTGACAGAGAAGTCAGGCTTGTTAGGAGCTTCAGAAAGAAGTCCTCCTGAGTAAAGTTAGTATTTCCACCCAAAGAACAATTGACTGACAAGTGCCTGTTCAGCTTGAAGGGAACTCTAAAGTGAGGCAGAAACCTTAGAGCTATCCTTTTTTTTTCCTCCAGAAAATATCTTGGATTTTTCTTTTTATAAATGGCTACCAAAAGGAGTAAGAAAAGAGGAATTCATCATGGTATCATTAGTATTGTTATAGCTTTGGAGAGAGTCTAGTAATCTCAGTAATTACTTACTGAGAACCTTCATATTTACCTTTTTAGTAGCAGTTTAGGTTAAATTTAAACTTTGTTGGACAAATGTATTTTCTTTTTTTATCTAATTCACCTTGGAAAGCAGTTTAATGTTTTTGAAAAACAAATCTCATAATTATCATCCTGTATATTTAACCATTAGTGAATATTTTGGAATATCAACTGTAATCAAGCAAGGAGAACTCAAAGATGAATAAATCAGACACATACTGTCATAGAGTAGCTCACAGTTAAGAGCATCACATTATGTGGGTCCTTGCAAAATGATCATTTATTTTTTTAAAAAAATTCGTTTGCTGCAACTTAATATGCATTCATCAAGAAAGTATTTTTAATGTACTGTACTATATACGATTTAGCATATAAGCTTATTTACTTCACATTATCTGAAATACAGTTATTTCTCAGACCTTTCCTGTTGCTTTAAGTTGATTTTTTGTGGAACCTGGGATCAAACTCAGGACCTTGCACTTGCCAGGTAGGCACTTGTGCCCTTAAGCTATCTCCCTGGCCTTGTTGCTTTAAGTTGAAATTCAGGTTTAATGCATTCTTTTTTCTAAGCCTTTATTCCAAAGGTGTTGTTGTAAACTTAGTATCACTACTTTTAGAGTCCCCATACCTTTAAAGGACTCCTAATGAGTAGGAAGATAGCCATCCTGTCAAGATATTAGTGGTAAGTTTTGATTAGAAGTTGATATTTAAATCTCTGCATCTGGTTCTGTTGTTTAAATGAGTCTGATTCAACAGAGTAAAACGAAAGTTGAAGTATTGTAAATCATTTTAGTACCTGTAATTGTCTATATAAATAATCAATTCCAACTTTATAAACTCCCAAATCTTTGGTGCAGCATGAGTTGTACTAATAACTGTTGTAATTGGTCTTTGTGGCTATATGTTTAAATGTTAGAAATAGGACTTTAATATGGATGTGCAGTAAATCTTAACCACAGAGGCACACACAGGTTCCAGTGTAATATGCAGCAGGAAGAGATACATGTAAACAGACATATTCTTCATCTTAACATGTGGAGCCATGCTTCCATTGAATTGCATTCAATGTTTATACAGAGAGAATTGGCAATGAAAAACTGCTGTTCTATGGTTTTGCTCTGTATCTTGATCTCTAGATTATTTACTATTTCTAAATGTGTTGGGATGGTATTAAAAAGATGCTGGCATTAATTCATTATTTAATAAAAGTAATAAAACATAATGGGTGGTATTGCATGACTTCATTTATCTTAAGAGAAAAAGATTAGTTTTTGAGAGAAAGGATTTTTAAAATAAAAGACACACATCAAGCTTAAGTATAGTGTGACATTATCATTCCTGTTGCATGTGGAACTTTATTAATGTGAAATAGTAAATATTTGATTATAAATGTTTTATATGACATAGCTTAGGGTTTTGGTGAAAGTTTTCTAAAGATTTAGATATGTCAAATGTATACAATACACAGTTACATTTAATGTGAAAGATGCTATAAAGAATCAAAAATCTTTAAAAACCTTTTGGAGTGCATGTTAATATTCTTTGTGTGGATTTGATACATGTACATAATACATCTTCATTCCTTTTTCATCCCCTTTGCTCCCAATTCTTTATCCCTTCCCATTTTAAGAAGGATCTAGCTCCCTACAGCATGCAAAGTTTAATTTTAATTCTTAATCTGTGAATTTTTTCTGTTATAATGTTTTATGTTTACTAAGAACTTTATGGAAATAGCCATTAGATGTGCTTATACACGTTTAACATCATGTTAAATTTATAAAGAACAATGAAAGTTGTTGGCTAGGGTAAGGAAGTAAGCATTATATAAGGACCAGTTCAGTTTATCCCAAATAATATAAAACTAAACATTAGAAAAAAGCTTTAATTGAATTCTTTAGCAGCAACAAAAGCAAATACACTTGGTTTTTCTGAAAAGATGAAGTTCAAACGATATTTACCAAGTGAAGAGACTAAGTAAAACAACTACTTTGCTTTCATGGTGCTTATAAATCAGTTCTATAGGTAGGTAATAATTAAAATATACATAAAATAGATATTGGGTTGTAATTAGTACTTGTTAGTACTTTAGAGAGTGCTTGTCGGGAATATGAAAGTCTGGTTGCAATTTTTTTTGACACAGTCACTATAGTTGTTAAGGCCGGCCTTGAGCTCAAGGCAGGCCTACTCCCTCAGCCTGGGAAAGCTAGGATTACAGGCTTGTCACACCACACCCAACTAAGGTTGCAGTTTTATTTTTTATTTTTTTTTTTTGTGTGTGTGTGTGTTACCAGGGATCAAATGCAGGACCTTGTAGGCACCTATACCACTGAGCTATGTCCCTGGCCCCAAGATTACACATTTAAATCCAGTAGCTAGAGGAGGCCTGGTTAGGGAAATTGTTAAGTTAAAGCCTGAAAGACGTGAAGGAATGAGCCTTTTGGACATCTGCAATAAGGCCACTTTGACTAGAAGGGGCAGTAAAAAATATCTGAGAAGGAAACATGCCTGGCTTTTTAAAGCTTACCTAGGAGGCCAGTATGGCTGGAATGATTTCGCTTTGCTTCTTTTCCTTTCTTTTTTTTTCTTTTCTTTTCTTTCTTTTAAAATCTACTTAGTGCAGGATTTATACAAGGTCTCACTACACAGATCAGACTCCTAGTGATCCTCCTGTTTTCAGCCTCCCAAGCGCTAAGATTACATGTGCGTGCCACCACGCCCAGTCTCAGTTGCCCTGTCAGTGCTCCCCAGGAGCAGCACCAGCACGGCAAGCCTGGGATTGAACCGTGGTCCCTGAGTCTGCCTAAACAGATGCTTTAATCCAATAAGCTATCTAGCCAGCCCTAGTATGGCTAGAATGAGACAGATGAAAAGTAATAGTAGTAGTAGAAATTAATAAAGTTGTTACAAAGAATTCATTTATTTTTTGTATATGGAATTGACTTGGAGACTTACAAGAATATTATGATTAGCTTGAGTACTTTTAAATAATATTGTTTGGGAGGTTGCAATAGGTATTATTGCAACCCACAACAAAAAACTTTATAGGAGTTAATTGTTTTGAGTTGCCATCCTGAGAGTATAATTTTCTTGGCTACTACCAAGTGTCAAGTAGCATTTCTTGAATTTTCCTTCCTTTTCCATTTTCCATTGAAGATGCTAATGAGACACATGTTGTGAATTCAGATAAGATAGAGTCTTGATTAAATTCTGTACTGGTGTCATGAAGTTATATTGAAGCTTTATTATCGTCCGGGGCATTTTTATTCTAAAAGTACTAGCAGAGAGAATGATAGTTCTGGTGGTATACACACTGACAGTTGCACAGAGGCTCTATCCTCTACTCTTATAACACTTTATATATGATGTTGCTGCCATTTTCATATGCATATTTTAGCATTATATGAGTTGTATATGAGGAATTTTTGTGGTATAATTAGATTAAATATTCTAGTTAAGACTAAAAGGGCTGTGCCTTCATCTTTGTATTTTGGTTGTGAAGCACAACACAAGAATAGTACATTGGTACGGTTGGTATAACCTTTAAGAAGGAAGAGCTCTTTACTTTCACTCACTATTAGTTGAACAATTTTTCCCGCAGAATAAATTTTTTCAGTGGTGATTAAGCCCTATGTGTCAAAATCTTTTTTTTTTTTCTTGTATAGTTTTATTTTTGAGGACAGTTTATTTCATTTCTCCCATTGGACAGATATTTACTTGGAAGTATACCATTATTATCAGTATTTCAAACTACCATTCATTGACTATTGGAGCACTGTAATTTATTATCTGTGGCTAGTGCTATTACTGAAATTTTGGCCATTAGTATGTCTGATGCCTATAATTTCTATCACAAAGTATGGAAACATTACTTTGAATTGCATCTGATATGTCATGGTCATTACTTGCAAAGTGACCAGACTTTTAAAGCCACAAAATCAAATATTGTGGTTATGCTTTGAGAGGGAGATAAGGGTTTGGATATCATGTACTGCTCATCAGGCAGCTACTGATTATCAGGATATTGCATGTGTTGACTCTTCACTCAAATTCTGCTGCCTATTTTTCAACATGTAATTCAGCTTAGTTCTTCATTTACTTTTATTCATAAATTGTGTATAACATTGAGCTCTTCCTTTATTTTCTACATGCACAGGTTATTTATACTCAGTAATGTGCACTTTCTGTTAATATCGCCTCTTGGCTTGTAGACCCAAAGTATAGAGTCCTGTAGGAACAAGTGGAAAAAAAGACCTTGAAAGGAATATATTGTGATCTTTTGGACTCATCTTTGGTAGAATTTATGTGACACAGTGAACTTGGAAATAATACTTCCATTATCCTTTCCTGTTGGCTACTATAGTGTTTTGACTTGTAGTTTTCCTACAAATACCCAAGAATAAATTTACAACTTAATACATCTGAAAGACAGATTGTTTAGTTGATCCAATACTTACTGAATGAATGAGTCTTATATAACAATAATAAAAATCTTAATACTGTGTATTTAAGCATATTCTCATACTACTTTGGGTCACATTTGGCAAAATAGTATAGAACAGGTGAATTAATAATTTTCATCAAAATTTGCAATAACTTTGACATGTTTGGTTATAGTAGCTCCTGATTTGAGGGCAGGAATGTAGGTGTTTAGGGATCTAGACCTTGGATTTAGATTCTTAGCTTAGTAATAATTTAGATGGTCAGAAGGTAGTTAGCCTGAGAAAAAACATGAGATGAAAGAGCTATAGTCTTACAACTTCAACAACCAATCTCTGATTATAACATTATTATGACATTTTATTTTTATGTCTACGGTGGGAGAAATTTTCCTGTGGAAAAAAGCAATATTGAGAGATTTGTAAATTATAAACTCTGAAGGTAAAATAAAGGAAATTAAAAATGTACTGTAACATAAGATAAATGTATCATTAATTTCTAAGATGGGTAAATAGTTGTAATCAGTGTTTTTTAAGGTGGAAAACTAATATTAGTTGAAGTCATTGTTTAAGGGAGCATATGGTTTCTTTCTCAAAATAAAATTAAAACCTGAATAATATATTTATTAATCTTCAAGTTGTTAGGTAAAGTTTATTTATAGGATTGAAGAACAAGGTTAAGTTGAACAAATGATAACAGAAAATTTCCTTTCTAGGAGATGCTTTAGAGTTTTAAGTTTGATACTATAATAATTAATATTGAATGTTAATTGTAATACAGTGTGTTGGTAATAGAAAATATTAAAGATATATATTTTAATGAAAAATAGTTGTAAAATAGATTGGGAATGAAACTAAAGTTTGTTGAAATGAATACTGGGTACGCTTCATATAGGACATCAAGTACTGTATTATATTTCTTGTATGTATGGTATTGTCCCCACTGGATGGGAAAACTGCAAAACATGTTCTTTTTTGAAATTTTGTGTATAAAATTTTTGAATAAAATGAATATAGAATAACAAGATTTAAAGAGTAGAGATTGTCAAGATATATTTTCTTTTTTAAAAAAAGATCCTTGGTCTTAATGTATTTGTTACCCAGTCTGCATTTGAATTCCTAGTTTCAAGTAATCTTTCTGCCTCAACCTCCTCAGTAACTATAACTACTAGTGCATATCGCCATGTTCAATCTTAAATATATTTATACTTTAGTATGTGTGATGGTGCATGCTTAGGGTGCTGGAAATTTAACCTAATACCTTACGTACAGTAAGCAAAATACTACATGAAGGTGAGCCAGTATTGGGGATCTAAGGCAGGAAATACTAATGTTGACATGGAAAAAATACTTTAAAAGATATTAAAGATATCAGTGAACTTGGATCTAATCTGGCTGTTTGAGCTTAATGAACTGATTTATACCTATATAATAAAACTAGTTATATTGGAAAAGTAAATGAAGACACAGAAAATAAATTTTTCATTGTGTTAGCATTCACATAACAGATTAATAAAGATTATGAAAATTTACTATGTGAAGGACTAAAAAATCGTTTATTAGAAAAAAACATTCACACTATCATGTTTTCTGCAAAGGAATACTAGATTTCAACTTTGACGCAGTTTACAGTTTTAAACCTCATCTCTTTCAGGAGTTGTGAAAGATAATTGTGATTTTTAGAATGCTTTTTCTAAAGACATGTAACTGCTGCATTTATAGCATTATGCATAGATATTATATTATAGTACTAATCTTTTCCCATAATATGTTAGACCATAAGCCTGTTTTATCTGTTTAATATAATATTTTAAATAGTTGCCCTTTTCTAAAAGTACAGTTACTCTGTTCAATAGATTTTTATATAACCAGCATTTCATTATAAGATAGCAAGTCATAGGGAATAGTGTTTATCGATTTAATGATTTTATGCCATATCCTGTCTCATAAATATTTTAATGAACCTCACATGCCCCTACCCTTGTGCATCATGTTGAACTTTTTGGGCTATTTGCTGAAGTTTAAAGAATTTGGCTTACTCACCTAAGACTGCTTTAACAAAAATGCCATAAACTGATTGGCTCCAATAACAGTATTTCTTACAGGCTAGAGGCTGAGAAGCCTAAGATCAGAGTACTGGCAGATCTCATATCTGTTGAAAGTTTGCTTCCTGTCTTGAGACAGCCATCTTCTGACTTCACATGAAGCCATCTTTTTTCTTCACAATGAGAAATCATTCACACTCCCTAATACCATTATATTGGGGTTAGGATTTAAGCATATGAATTTTAGGAGTAATCTGTAACAATATTAAAAATGTTCAGTCAAGAGGTATGTATGTGTTTTGCCTGATATATCCATTCTTGCTTTCTTTTCAAAAAATGCTGTTCTTACACTCCAGACTCACTGCTCTCTTTCTCTTTGTTCATATGATTGTCCTTTATGCTTTGGCTTTTGAATATCTTACTTCTCTCTTTATATGAAATAGCAGTAGGCATTCTCTACTGGTACTGTTTTGTTCCTGCTGGTAATAGTTTGGTCTTTTGCTTAAGGGTCAGCATATAACTGATTTCCCTACCTTAGTTTATAATCCTTTTTTTTTTTTTAAATCCTTCCCTCAGTTGTTTTTAAGTAGTTACATGAAATATACCATTGAGTTTCTACTATTTTTTTCAGAGATTGAATATCTTTTGTGCAACTTAAGATAACAGTATTTTTTTAAGCTAAAGTAGTGTTTGTGGTTGTTCTTAAGTGGCAGAATAATTGGAACCTAGACATAACTGAGAAGATGGAGGTATAGTTTGAGTCTGAGAAAGTAACATTTAAAATGTAGTAGAGATGCTGACCGAAATATACTTGCTCCCAGTGAAAGGGGAGATAGATGATGAAGTCAGGCTAGAATCTGGACATGGATTGACAGCTGGACACATAGTAAACATTTAGGAGTTTTAGTGGACAGTGCAAGAAAGTATGCAGAAAGGTTATGTGATCTTAAGTTACTCCTACAAGATATGTACTGTTTCATAAACAACATAGAGTTGATTTATTTACTGAAACAAATGTCAGTAGACATTATCAGGGCGAGGAGGACAGCAGCATAAGCATCAGCCTGGTAAGCACAAGATCTTGAGTATCCTTGATACCAAAAAAAAAAAAAAAAAAAAAAAAAGTAGACATTGTGCTAATGTTTATGTTCCAAGGCACCTAAGATTACCTTTCTTGAATATATTGAAGAAATTTCTGATAGCATACTTTATTAAGAGTGGAAAAAAGATAGGAACTCTTGAGATATATTTCAAGGTATAAATTATTTTTCATAGCAGCTCACTTCAAAATATTTACTTCCTTTGCTTTCCTGGAGAGGTTAGGATGAACTTCCTGATCCTCTTCAGTTGTACTGGATAACTGCCACTCCACAACCAGTATGGGAACCCACATAAGCCTGAATTCTTCACTAACAGAGAACCAGTCACCTGGATGAGCTCTTCCCCTGGAGAAGATACTGTCCCTTCCCTGTCTTTCATAGTTGTGTGCTGAAGAGGATGCTGATGCTTTCTCAGTCTTTAATCACCAGCTAACATCTGCGTGGGAAATTTGCTCTTTTAAGATACCTTAATATCAAGATTTGTTATTTGTTATTTTCTGATTATTATTGTTTGTTATTTTCTGACTTACTCTAGAGGTTGATTATAGTAATGTCCAGTTAGACACATTACTGAACTTCACAGAGAAAAGAAAGTAATCTGTAGCTGTTGGCTATTTTTTAATAAGAGATGGTCATAGTCTTTTTCATTTTGTCTAAAAACATCATCTTTATTCTCTAAGTGCCTTCAGTTTTCATTCTCTTGGAGTAACAACTTGATTGGTTGTGTCACCTATGCAGTAGTTGAAAATGGATATGAGTACACAATTTCAGGACCTCCCTGCTTTGTTTTAGATCATTTGGCCGTATGCAAGTGATTTAATAGTCATGCAGTCAGAATTTTCAGAGTAAATAATTTCCATGTCCATTACTGTATCTTTGTATTCATGAGTACTTGTAAGGACATAATATTCCCCAGTTAAATTTAGAGAAGCTTAAAAACAGGCTAAATATATAACATTTTAAAAATCAAAATATTTAATACATTTAGATTAGACTATTTTTATAATAATAGCAAATAGTTTCTAATTTAAAAATACCAGGAAAGTTACTGAGCTATGATATTCAGTAATAAGTCTAACTTTGGACATTATGTATATTATATTCAACTGTTAGAATAAATAAAAAATCTTCTCTTTTTTCTTAGCCAGAAAAGCATATTCATGAGCAAACTTCAAAAAGAATAGCAGATCAGAATTTCTAACATGATAGAGTTACGAAAACATTGAGTGTCAATTCCTGATAAAGAGGGTTGCTTTAGTTCTAAATAGTATTTCTTCCTATCACCCAGTTACTTGGTGGTGACTAATTACATGGTGGTTCATATTGATTTGAAAATATAAATATTGATGTTGAAACTTCATAATAATCCTTCATGCGTTTATGTCAGCTAAATTATCATTCATTTATAACTATAATAAGTAAAAAGACAACCGGTTTCAAAAGAATCATACACTTTTTTTAGACAACATACAGATTATTAGTGGCTCCAGCATAAAACACTTGATTAAAAGGAGATAATTAATACTGTATAGAGGTGCTGTTCTCACTTTCACCAGAATATATATTTGAATTAGAATTTCCAAATGTGAGAAATCTGAAAGGAATAAAAAATACTGGTCTTAATGTTAGCCGTATGGTTGGTGTTAGCCAAAATGAAGTTCAGGCTATGATGCTCTGTAGCCACTGTTTGACCTACCCAAAGGCAATCAGAATGTACTTCTTTCTTTTTTCTTTTCCTCCTTTTTTTTTTTTTTTTCAAAGCTAATTGGCCCATGTTTAGTTTACTGAATGTCATCTGGACTCAGTAAAAAGTAAGTGACCTGCATTGAATTAGTGTAATTGTAATGCAAACAGAATATTGCATAGTTTTGGTCTTATACAGGAAAAGAGAAAGTTGGAAAGATTTTCTGTTTGATAAATAGAAACTGAAGATATGAGGATACAGACCTAGTTCATACTTGATTTTACCTTTTGTGTCTTACGGTTAGATCAGTATTTGGACATTTAGGACTCTTTTTTTTTCCCCCTGTAAATGAAATACTGGTTTTTGCTTGGAAACTTACTATTAAAAATTTTAAAATCTTACAAATGTAGTATATTGTCATAACTTTCTTTTTTTAATCAAAAAAGTTAATATTGTTGAAAAATGAAGGTACTTTTAGAAACTTGGTGTATTATTTTACTTGAATATGACCAATATTGCAAGGACATTTTCAAATTCTGTGTATTAATTGGGTAGTTCATATTTATTACATTTTGCTTCTGAGATGATAAACACATTTGTCAAAGGTCAAAAGACCTGAAGAATTTATATATCGTTTAAAATAATGTTTTAAAATTTAACTATGTGTCTTTGACCTTTTAATGAAATACTTTAATTTGAAAATGTCTTCATTAGTCAACTTCCCTGTTGCTGGAACAGTGTCCAACACCCATAAGTTAAAGGGGAGAGGTTTCATTTGGCTCATGATTTCCAGAGATTCATCCATAGTTGGCTGGCTCTAAGGTAGAAACATCACAGTGAGAGCATACAGTAGACACCTACTCAGTTCATGCTGAAAGGGAAGCAGATAGGAGGACAGTGTTAAGGGTAAAGGACAAGAGATTAGACACAGAACCTAAGGCTGCAGCTCCATGACCCATCCAGGCTCACCAGAAGTATGCTCCACCAGTTGCTCTGCTGGATCTCAAAGCCAACCAAGTTAACACTCCATCCTGTCACACGGCCATTATGAAATAAAGTTACTTGGCTTTCTGATATCTGTGTATTAAAATACTAAAGGCCAGGTACAACTACTATACGCATGTTAGATCTTGTCATCTCATTTTACTTTGTACTGTTTTTAAACACTTACTGAAATGTTTCCCATTTTAAGAACTGCTTGTCTTTCTAGTTTGTATGTTTTATTCTCATACTATTTTTATTATGAAATGCTTTACTTTTTTCATTAAATAAAAAATGTAGGCATTAAGTCTTTTTTATTAATACGGTAGTCGTTAGTGATTAACACAGTGCCTGGCACATCATTAATAGTAAATATTGGTTTAGCAAATGTAAAAATTAATAAGATTTTTAAAAATTAATATTCATAAAAATCTAGCATCTAAACACTTAAGTGCTAAACAGTCCAATAACTGATTGTGTGATGGATTTACAATGGTAAATCAATTTCTTTTCCTTTCTAGTTGTATCATTTTAGGCAAATTCAACCTTCCATATCTCCTTTTTTTCCTTATATGTAGAAGGAAACTAACAGTAGTCTTCATATTGCAAAATTATTAGGATTAAGTAAAGTCTTTAAGGAATTGTTTTTTATAAAGTAACAATAATTATAGTCTCTATTATGAGATCTGTTAGGATTAAATGAGATAATTTATGTGAAGTATTTGGGAATGTCCTACAAATATTAACTAACATTATCCTTTTTTCTGTTTCTTATTGATTTGGAATCATGACACGTATGACTTTACGAGAAACAGAAGGTTATATGGGTTGATACTAGAAAGGGACAGCATCTTAAAATAAATGATGTTCTAAAAGGATTTGGAAAGGTGAATAATGAGAAAATGGGCCATGGGAAAGTGGTCTGTAAGCCATGTTGAGAAGTTTGTACTTATTTATTTAATTAATTATACTTTTAAGAGTAAAATAGCAGAAACAAAAACAGAAAAAAAAAAAACAAAAAAACCCAGTGACAAGAGTACATATAGTACAGAATTTTGAAACAAGAAAAATTTAACAATGGTTGCATTACATATTTTCATCATCAGATCAGTATAGATCAACAGACATAGGTATGTAAGACTGATCAAACAATTAAACATTAACACTCTCAATAAACATTAATTTTTTAACTCTTCAAATTGCATTTTGTATTTAAGTCACTGCTCTACAAATTAAATAAATAAATAAATAATTAATTAATTAATAAGGGTTGAGACTGCAGAAAACACAAGGTCCTAAGATTGATTCCTGGTGCTGCCCAAAATTTATTTATTTATTTCTTCTTTTGAGTCTTTAAACTAGGGAGACTGTACAATATTTGCATATGTAGGTCTGGTTTATTTCACTTATGAGTGTATGTTCAAGATACATCCATTTATATATGAAGTCTTATAGCTTATCATTCCTTATATCTGAATAGTATTCCATTTTATGAAAATACCATATCTTTTTCAACCAGTCTTCAGATGATGGGAATTTTCGTTATTTCCAGGATTTAGCTATTACAAATTGTGCTGCTATAAACATCAGTGCACAGATATCACTATGGTACAATTTTTCTTCTGGAAAAATTCCCAGTAGGGGGATAGCTGGATTGAATGGGATTTCCAGCTCTAGTTTTTTAAGGAGTCTCCACATTGCTTTCCATAATGGTTGTACCAGTCTGCATTCCCACCAGCAGTGGAGAAGCATTCCTTTTACCCCCAAGCCTCTCCAACATTTATTGTTGGTTGATTTCTTTATGGTGAGAAGTTTGTACTTTATTTTATAAGAGAAAATGGAGAAATTGTGTTTCAAAGTAAGGACTAATACAAACATTTACATTTTGAAAAGCTATTTTATGAACAGTATGGAAGAAAGACTTCATAGGCAATTGGAATTCCCATGCAAATTATTATGACCTTATAATATGCTATTTTTGTATTGTCTTTGAGTCGTCTAAGAAATAGATTGTGAAAATGATGTTAATGGTCACCATCATCATTATTATTAATTACTGCTATTGCTACTATCGATATGAGTTACTGACTGCTTATTGTATGCAAGGAATCTCAGTCCTTATGGAATTACTGTAAGGTAGTTCTCTGTTTTCTTTGGATCAGCAGCATCACATGATTTGGGAAAGTATGAGAAATGTAAATTTTTGGCTTTGTCTCATACCTATGGAATCTGATAGTCTTTGAAGGGGAGTTCTGCAGTTTATATTAAAATAAGCTCTACAAGAAAAACCTGATGCATGGTAAAATTTAAGAACCATTGCTACCATGTATACATTTATATAGATGAGAAAACTGTGCTCACTAATGTTTAAAAATCTTACTGCTAGTTTTCTAGGTTTTCTTTTCTTTTTTTTTTTTTTTTGTCTTTTTGAGACAGGGTCTCAGTATGCAGTTCAGGCGCTGGCCTTGAGCTCACTTTTGTAGCCCAGGCTGGTCTCGAACTCACACCGATCCTCCTGCCTCAGCCTCCCGAGTGCTGGGATTACAGGCGTACGCCACCACGCCCGGCTTCTAGGTTTTCTTAATATATTAAATGTAGTCTAACAAGTTTCTGATTATCCAGGCCCAATTTTCTTGTGGAAGTCAAAATAGCTTATTGATTAGTTAGTACATGAACTTTGGAGGTAGACTATCTAGATTGTGTCTTCCACTTCTTGAGCATTCAAAAAGCATGCCTTGTTCTCATTTTTCTCATGAAATGTAAAATTAGAAATAACTTTTCATAGGGTTTGGTACATGATTAAAAGAAATAACTTTTGTAAAGATACTACATTGTTATGTATTGTTTAGTAAGTGCTACATAGATGCAATGCTAATAATAATTGCTGTATATGATGTATAAGTATATCAAAATTAATATAATAAAATTTTAAAATAATCTAGAAATAGGCTAAAAACTGTGCTCATTATTAAAAAATATTGTTTAAATGACTTATTGTAAGCTTGAACTTGGGAACTCATTTCTCAAGTCTTCTGTCTTCTACCCATCACTTACCTATCTCCTGTCTATTCTGGAACCTTATAGGCTCTGCTTCTCATTTTAAGTTCTCTCCCATTTACTCCTGAATAGATTTTGGCTCTTCTCCTCTGCAGTCGTGAAAATATTAACAGTTTTATCTTGTTTGACATTCTTATCAATTTTGATTTTTAGGATAGTTGTTTTCTTCTTTCGTTTTAAATTTCTTTTTATTCCCAGGGAAGGGTCTCACTACTAGATCAGACTCCTAGTGATCTGCCTGTTTACAGCCTCCCAAGAGCTGGGATTACAGGCACGTGCTACCATGCTCAGTCTCAATTGCTGGTGCCCCAGGGGTGGGCCTGGCACATCAGGGATTGAACTCCTGGCCCCTGTACCTGCTTGCAGAGGCTTTAATCCACTGAGCTATTTGGCTGGCCCAAGGACAGTTGTTTTCTGACTTCCTTCTCACTTTTTATCTCTGTCTGCAGTTCTTGACTCATTTTATTTATTATTTTTCTTTTTTTATGAACAGAGTATATTTATTAGAGGAAAGAAAGCCCCTTTCCAAGAGAGAAACAGAGGGGTGTCCAAGTGGGTTGTCCCCTCTTGATTCATTTCTGATTATATATTTTGATAATTATGTTTTCTGTACTATTGAGATGCTTCCAATTCAGTATCTCTAAACTTTTTATCTTTGTATTTTCTATCTTGACTAATATTAACAGTACTATGCGAACAGTTGCCAAGTTGGAAATCTGGAGAATATTCTTCCTCCGTATAATTTGCCATCTCTAAACAATTGATGTTGCCTTTCTTCCTCCCTGAGCACCCCCAGTATTCTTTCAAAATTTTGTTGTTCACCAACTCCCATCCATGTTGTCCATTTTACATTGTTTTTTAAAATTTTTTTTAACATATATACTATAGGGTCTCACTATGCAGCTTGGATTCATAATGATCCTCCTGCTTTCATCTTGTTCTCACATGTTATGTTCTTAATGTTGCTCAGGTAATATACTTCATATCCACATTGTTCTCTATGTCGGATTCTCTATCTTAAGATCTGGATTTCTTTGTCAATCTCTTTAACTGATCTAATACATTTGGAATATATAATTTTCATTTTCACTTTTTAATTACTAAGAAGATTGATGTGGACAGGAGATTCTGTATTGAATGTCACTTATTGGGTAAACATTGAAGGAAAGAAAGAATAGTATTTTCTGTCTCTTATCACTTAAGAGCTTTAGTCCAACTATCTACTTGACCCTGAATGAACTACTGCACGAATTATAAAAAAGAAGAAAAAGCTTGTGTTATAATTTTTTGATAAAAAGTTTCTTTTTTTGTATTCAGAATGTATCATATTTTATTTTTAGTGCCCTTAATTTTAGGGAAATAAAGTAGAAAACCATTAGGCGAAAATGCTAATTTTGAACTTTACAGACTATAGTATGGCACTTGTCCAACAGAATCTGTTAAAAATTTTCCTCCAAGTCAGATCTAAGTTGAGAAGAATGAGGTCACTTTAATATGAACCTAGATTGTAACAGTCTTTTTCTCCAGTGAATTGCCAAATTCACAATTCCATTTGTTTCCTGAATTGGGGAAGCTGAGTTTAATATGGATGTTTGCCAACAATAGCAAATCTTAGCCAGAAAGTCTTATTCACTGTGCTAAGTTATTTTGAAGTTTTGTTTTGAAGTTTTCCATGTTTATTTGTGGGTACCTGTTTTCTCAGAGTGAATGCACATGGTTGCCAGTGTCTCATATATGTTTTTCTTTTGGTAGTTAATAATTCACAAAAAAAGATCAGCATATATTTTTATGTATTTCTACTAGCTTTTTATGTTTTTCTCTTTGCAAGATTTATAGATTTCAGAGGTATACAGGTATAACTTCCTTAGAAAGACTAAATTCTCAGTATATTAATTCTTCTTGAGTTGATTACTTGATTGTTAAGGGTTCAGTTCAGGGTGTTGTGCATGCAGGGCAAATGCTCTGCCACTGAATACAATTGCCATCTATCCCATATTTATTGAATACCTGCTCTAACATTGTTTTAAGTACTGAAATATAGCAGTAAATGAGACAGAGCTCGCCTTTAGATGCTTTGTATTAAGTGAAGAAAGATTTAAAAATATACACAAAAAGCCTATATCATCAGGGAGTAATAAATGCTATGAAGAGAAATGAAGCAGGAGAAGAGGATTACAGAATGACAAATGTTTGTGATATATGCAGAATGGTCAAGAAAAGCCTAGGTGAAGAAAGAGCTCTTGTAGAGCTATAAGAAGCAAAGATAAATGTGCCATGTTAATAATATTGGAGAAAGAAGGTTTGAGTCAGAGGAAACTGGTATAAGAGCATATGTGGTTTAAAGAATAGCAAGCAAATTTAAGTAGAGCTTTGTCTGATAGTAAGAGCAGTAGATGAGACCATAAAGGAACCAGGGGACCAGATCACCTGTGGCCCTCCCTTTTTTTTCTGTCTTTTTTTAATAAGCAGTTTTGGGGGCACATATAAAACATATAACATAGTGAATGCACATAAGAAATAAAACTTCATTTTTAAAAAGTAACATTTAAAATGGAGAGGGAGCAGGTAGTTTATCAGTAAACCTTCAGTAGCAATAAGCCCAGACATTTCAAATAACTTATCTACAGATACACTGTGACCAAAGCCAAGACTATTTAATCTGGTGTTCTTTTATATCTCTTGTTTCCCATTGCATTATGTATAAGAAGTAACTGTTGATTAACAATCTTTTCAGGGGGTTTTGGTTCTAATTTCAATCTTCTGTTTTCTCATGTCCACTAAAGCCACTGTCTCAGGTTAAAATTCAACTGGTTGTCATCCTCCAGACATTTATTTTTCCTTCTGTTTAATTTCCTTTCCTTTTGCTATAGCATGGACTCTGCCCCATTTCTTTTCTTCCTTCCTTCCTTCCTTCCTTCCTTCCTTCCTTCCTTCCTTCCTTCCTTTCTTTCTTTCTTTCTTCCTTCCTTCCTTTCTTTCTTCCTTTTTTTTTTTTGTCCTTTTGAGACAGAGTTTCACTGTGCAGTTCAGGCTGGCCTTGAACTCGTTCTTGTGTAGTCCAGGCTGGCCTCAACTCATAGTGATCCTCCCTCCTCCTCTGGGCTATAATAGAATGTAATGGACTGTGTGACTTGACAGAAATGTATTTGCTTATAGTTCCAGAGGATGAGCTTCCAAAGTCTAGGCAGGCCTGGTTTCTCCTGAGGCATCCTCCTGCCTTGTCTTGTAATGACTCTTTCTGACTATGCCTTCATATGGCCTTTGTTTTTGCTATGTACATTCCTGGTGTGTCTTTTTCTTATGAGGACACAAACCGTAACAGATTAGAATCTCACCCTTATGACTTCATTTAACCTTAATTCCTCTTTAAAGGCCCAATTTTCAGATATAGTAATGTTGGGCATGAGGGCTGCAGGAAATTTGGAGGAATGCATTTAAGTTCAAAACAGGTAAAACCCATCATGCCCATGTTACTTTATTTCTTCCCTCCCTCTATGTTTTTCTTCTTTTCTTCCTTTTCTTGTTTCATTCTTATTTTCAAAATGATTCATATAGAGGAAAAGAATTCTTCTCTGCCCAAATTTAATCCATTAACCTATATTTATGCTGCATGCTGTTCTTCCTCTTCCATGTTTTCTGTGTATCATTTTACCATGTTGACTCTCCAAACGTATTTTTTCAATTTATTCTTCTTCATTGGTTTCTTATCAACATGTAAGCATACTACTTTTATATTCTCATGACTTATGCTATGATGAAATAGATAATACTATGTTATAAAATGGGGCAAAGTCTAAATGTTTCAGGGGAAATCTCTCTGATTTTAAAAAGGGAAACGTAAGCTTTTGCAGTTTCAGATAAATTTTCATTTCTTAGTTTGATAGACTATTTCTGTATTAAATTAAATGTATGTTAAAACTTAGAATACCAGTTTTGTACAGTGAAATGTGCAAAATTAATTTTCATCATCATCTGAGTTACAAAAGTGTGTTAACTATTTTAAATGTAGCATTATAGGAAATTCACTGTCCAGTAATAGAAATTTTTATGTTAATACACATCTTTGTTAGTAGGTTCTCAATAATTTGACATTTTAAGAGACCTATGAACATACCCTGATAAGCTATCATTGCAGTACTTGTTTTCATTTGCCATGCTACATTCCAATTGTGCTATAGTGTTAAACTGTATTATTTTTCATTAGCTTTGGTAAGCTATATATTAGTGTATAACTTTGGAAGAACTAAAGTGAACAGAGGACAGTATAATACATAGTCATATTGAAAAGCTGTTACTAATAGCTAAGAATTGTACTACTAAGCTCTGTTAATTAATTGAAAGGAACAGTCACTCTGTTGTTTGATCAGTTTTGCATGCCTATATCTGATAATCTGAGCTTTTACTTTGATGATAACATTTCCTATCATCTTGTTTTGAAATCATGCATAATTTTTATATTTTTTTTCTTTAAAGTAAAAGAGGTACTACTAATTTTGTTAGTATTTGGCCTATTTTATTCCATGACTTACAGAACCAGTTTTTAAATAAAGGTTCTGCTTTTTATGGAAATTTTAGTTTGATAGTATTTTTTCTTAGCCATGGTTATATTTCACTTGCAACAGGGATTGTTTCCAGTGTGCAAAATTTGCATCATCTAACCACACTGAGCTTCATATGTGAACAGTTTATAACTGATTTGGGTGCTAACAAATATATGTAAATATATTGCTCTGTTTAGAGTTGTAGTGTTAAACATCTAATAAACTTCCACATCAAGAAGCTAGAAACAAGTGGATTATTGGATGGGAAGTATAGCATTCACATCTAATCAGTGTTTTTATTTTCCATATTAACACACTAAAGAAAAAAATCACGTTGTACAGAAAAAATTTTGAAAAAATTCAATACTTATTTATGATGTTGAATAATCTCCGAATAAAAAAACGGAGAACTTCAGTTGGAGAAATAATGTGTACAAACTTTTCGGCTAATTAATGGCAAAAGAGTGAATGCTTTTCTCTCTTCCATTAGGAAACATGGTCTATGTCTTCTCATAGCACTGTTATTTAACACAGGCCTGGGAATTCTTAACAGTGCAAGGGTCTCTGAAGCTTTATTCATATCTTTTCTCCCGGTTTGTTTCTGTTATACATATAACATACATATTATGATTTATCTTCCTGTTGAACTGCTTATTTTCTCTGTCCCTCCATTCTGCTTTTGCAATTAAATATTAAGGTTTTTATTTTGGTTTTTGTACTTTTCAGTTCTAAAATTTCCATTTGGCTCCTTACAGCTTCTATTTCTTTACTAAGGTTATTTCGTATTTATTTAAAATTTTTTCTTAATAATTAATTTAAACACCCTTTCATACTGTTTTTAAAATATTTGTCAGACAATTCTGATATCTGTTCTCTTGATGTTGACATATACAGTATTGATTATCTTTTTTCAGTTTGTGAATTACCTGGTGCTTGATATGATGGATAATTTTTACCTGAAAACTATGCATTGAAGAATAAGCATGTTGTAAGAGTCTAGATCCTATTTAAATTCTTTATCTTTATTATGTGACATTGCCCCTGGTGAGAAAGGGGGCTCATTATTAATTACATTAATTTTCATTCATAGGTTTGCATAAGCATCTGCTTAAGTTTTGCAAGTTCTATTATGTGTGACTGGATTGAATAATATGTTGTTTATCATTAGTATTACCTTTTTACTTTGCTTTTCTTTTTGGTACTGAAGTTGAGCCAAGGGCCTCATGCATACTGGGCAAGTGCTGTCTATATTTCCATCCCTATTTAAAGTTTCAAAACAGGACCTCACTAAATTGACTTTGAACTTGGCGACCTTCCTGCCCTGCCTCCTGAGCCTCTTCAGTAGTTAGGATTATAGGTGTGTGTCACTATACTTGAGTTTCACATTTTGCTATGGTTGAGACTTTATTAACTGTCATAGATTCTATAATAACAGTTTTTATATTTTAGTGGTAAGCTGTGATACCATATTTTACTTGAGAATTATATGTCAATTGATATGTTTTTATTCTAATGTAATACATTAGATAGAATAGATATTAATAAAATACAAAAATAGCACTCTTCTTACTAGCATGAAAAAATAAAATAAAATTTTACAAAAAATAGAGAATAATTAGTCAATATACTATGTATTATAATCTTAAAAGGACTTCCAAAATGTTATCCAGAGTACAAGTCATAGATTAAAAAAAATTATTTTACAAAGAAGAAACAAACAGATGAAAGTGTAAAACTTTTTGAGTGAACTAAGAGAGACTAATAGTATAAATGGAACAAATTAGCATATATGTATGTATATATATATATTTGTTTTTTCAACAATTCTCATAATTTGGGAAATTATTTGGGGTTCTATCTACTCTGTATTTATCATATACACACATATACATATATGTATTTAAGTATCTCATATAGAGAAACCATGTACTATTTGTTTGTCTGACTTATTTCATTTAATATTGTAGTCTTAAGTTGCATCTATTTACCTACAAATTCCTCAAGTTTATCTTGCTTGATGACAAAGTTGTACTCTATTATGTATAGATACCACTTTTTTAAATCCATTCATCTGTTAATGAACATATGAATTGTTTCAAGTACTAGCTATTATAAATTATGACCTACAAACATGAACGTATGCCTATCTTTATACTGTGTTTTGGGCAGATACTGAGAAGTAGATAACTGAGTCAAATGAAATTTCTACTTTTCAGCCGGGCGTGGTGGTGCACGCCTGTAATCCCAGCATTCGGGAGGCTGAGGCAGGAGGATCGGTGCGAGTTCGAGACCAGCCTGGGCTACGGAAGTGAGCTCAAGGCCAGCCTGAACTGCATAGCGAGACCCTGTCTCAAAAAGACAAAAAAAAAAAAGAAAGAAAGAAAAGAAAAGAAATTTCTACTTTTACTTTTTTGCGTATTCTCTACACTCATTTCCATAGTGTCATACTAGTTTACATTACCACCAATAATATAGAAGAGTTCCTTCTTTTTTACATCCTCACCTGCATTTGTTACTTTTTAAATTTTTTAATATAAAATAAAAGGTATTATGTCCATAACTTTCATACAATTGATGACATAGAGAGCAGTAATGATTTTTGTACATGTCATATATACATACATCAAAAGACTCATGGAATTAAACAAATGAAGTATCAAGAACAATGATGTGAAGCTTACTCATAGGATTTTAGGATTAAACAAATAATAAGTGTGAAAATTCAGACCACATAAGTGTAGAAAACAGAACAATGATAAAT
Source organism: Myocastor coypus (assembly GCA_004027025.1). Classification (NCBI taxonomy): domain Eukaryota; kingdom Metazoa; phylum Chordata; class Mammalia; order Rodentia; family Myocastoridae; genus Myocastor; species Myocastor coypus. Next base: position 67,206 of record PVJA010002084.1, read on the forward strand.
ACAAGAACACACTGTTTTCACATTAGAAACAGTAAGAGCTACATAACCAAAATCTAAACCTAAAGATTAATACAAGAAAAAGAAAAAAACTTCAAAATCAAGAAGCAGATCAGAGGCCAAATGAAGATCAGTTAAATATTTATTTTAAAGAAATATCTACAACATAACACAAAAGTGATATTTACCAGAAAGATTTCTTAGTTTTCTTATATACTTCCTTAGAATTGGAAGAGAATTTATCATTTAACAATGGGAATTTGATTTAAATGACTTTTGCTTTAAAATAATTACAAAATTTGAGAACAATGTACACGCATTTATTTTATTTCATAGGCATATTCTAAAACTAAGATATATAGTATAGAATATCTTTCTTTCTTTTATACATGATTTCTCTAATTTCTCCACATTCAAGTTGATAAGGACTTTGGCAGCATCTACACTGAATTCTAATCTTGCAGAAAATTTATTTGTAAGTAAGCCATAAATCCAGATTAAAGTGTTATTTGTGATTCATGAAAACAATTGTGGTCCTGATGCACAAATCATAGGACTGTTGAAATTACCAGCTGGACAAAAATTTGAAAAACCAGTCAATTGATAGATGAAGTCCTGTACAGCATATTGTTGGATTTTGCTTCAAAATCAACTCTGCCAGTCTATTTCTTTTAATTGATGAATTGAGTCTGTTTATTGATTATTATAATTGAGATGTACTGACTTATGTTTGACATGTTGTTTACCTGCTACTGTATACCTCTTTTTCTCCTGTGTTTAATTGTTTGCTCTATTTGGTGGGTTCTTTCTGTTCTTCTTTGTGGAGTTGTGGTCATTTTGATCTCTCTCTAGAATATCCTTTAGTAGTCTTGATGGTTTGTGAAGAGAATTGTGCCATTATTCTGATCAGTTTTCTTTTAAATATAATCTGTTTCTTTTCTCTAGCAGCTTTTAGCATACTGTTCTTGTGCTCAATTTCTGAGATCTTGATTATTGTATGTCTGGGTGTGGTTTCAATTAGATTGATGTTATTTGGAGTTCTATATGCTTCGGTTGGCTGATTGTCAGATTGTTCTCCCATATTTGGGAAGTTTTCTGCTATTCTGTTCATATTCTTTTTATATCATTTGTATGGACTCCTTTCTCATTGATGCCTATTAGTCTCACATTGTTCATCTTTACATCATCTTGCAGATGTTGAATTTTTTCCTGCATCCTAGTTGTTTTTAAGAGATCTTTTCTTACCATTTCACAAGCTGCAATGGTGTCTTCAGAGTCTGAAAGTCTATTTTCACTTTTATTGAAATGTTTGCAGTTTGAGGTCTTAATTTTCTGTATAGCTTCATGCGTTCTATTTCTTTCCTATATTGCTCATTCAAGGATTCCATCATTTTTCTGTTTTCCTCTAATTTTTTATCAGTGTTTTCTTTAGAAACATGTAGTACTTCTTTCATTATAGTTATTTACTTCAGAAATTATTTCTGATCTGATTTCCTCTATTCCTTTCTGCATGTGTTTCTTTTCTTCAGATGCTGTTATTTCAGAGATTTCAGGTGTGTGATTTCCAATTTCTTCTGTGCTATTGTCTCCTGCACTTGTTCTGAGTGGGCTTGGGGCCGGAGAATTCATTATTTCCCTTCTCTTTGTTGTTTTGTATAGCACTGTCTTCTGATCTTTGAAGTAGAGCTTATGGTGTAGTGATTACTGTAGCACCAGGTCTGGATTTACCAACCTCAGACTCTTCAAGGTGAGTGTTGCTTGCATCTGGCTGCTGTGTTCCACTTCTTCCTGCTACAGCCCTGGAAGTGAACCTGCTGTGCCACTCTGGCAAGATGTTCTGTGCTTAGATTAGCTGGGTAGGTTTTGCTTCTAGCCTCTCTACAGGGAGCTCTGCTGCAGGGTTGCACACCAGGCCTGTCTGATGGAGGAAGTTCCATACACACACTCCTGGCCTTGGTACTGGCAGGAATGAGGATCCAGTGGACAGGCGGGTGATTCCCCCACACATGCTGTGACTGGACACTGGCTTGAATGGGGATCTGGTGGGCCAGTGGGCAACTCCCCCCACCCACACACACACTGGGCCTAGGCACTAGCTGGAATGCAGTTCTGGAGGGCCAGCAGGAAGTCCCACTCACATGCTGGGCCTGGGCACTGGCTGGAATGAGGATCTGACAGGCCCAGATGGTCCCACTCAAATATGAGGCCCAGATGCTGGCTGGAATGGGGATCTGGAGAGCCCCAGGTGGCCCATTCACATGCTGGACCTAGGTGCTACTTGGAAGGAGGATCCAGAGGATCCCATGCATCCCACTCACATGCTGGACCTAGGTGCTGCATTTGTTATTATTTGAATTGTTGAAGATAGCTATTCTTTTTGAGACTAGGTAGAATCTCAGTGTACTTTTAATTTGTATTTATCTAGTGGCCAGAGATGTTGAACATTTTTCATGTATGTATTGGCTACCAAATGGTAATTTTGAAAATAGGTTGTTAATCATGGGCGTTAGAGCCACATACTTATGTCCTTTGCCCAGAGATTGTACTTTAGAAAGCTCCTACACTGACCTTGCTCTGCTGTGCCATATCCTCTGTCAGGGGCCATATCATTCCATCCTAGACCTTGCTCTGCTTAGCAGGACCCCAGAACTCCCTTTGTAAGGAATACTGATCCTGTGTGAGCATCTTTCCAGGAATTGTCTTCATGAGGACAGACTGCACGAAAATAATAGTAGACAAGAGATGGCTATTGGGTGGTGGTGGGAGCATTAGGATAGAGGTAAGACATGAGTGCTTATTTTAGGAGTCAGGAGAGCATAGAGCAAAGCAATTACATTATAAACTCTGCTCTTTGTTTTTTGGTACTGGACCATACTCCTAGTTTTTGTAAACTTTTAGCTATTAGACTAATATTTTTCTGTATAGCTTTGCATATATTTTGTTCTTTCATAATGTGAAAATGTTTATTGTAGGGTTAATACGAAGTAAATTATGTACTGTGTCATGTTCTAGGTGAAATACTTTATTTAAAAAGCTGAGATTAAAAATTTGATGCTTTAAATAACAGCCAAATAATACTGTGTTAGTATCTCAAATAAGCAAAGAAGAATATGAGCACACCAAAGATAAGAGACATTGTTAAGAATAACACCTTTGTGGTACTGTTTGGTGAATGTTAAGTCAAATAAGAAAAAAAACACATTAGTTTATAATGTATAATTATTTTAAAGTTGTGATTTTTTAGCTTTTTGGTCCACCATCCCTTTCTATGCTTAAAGAACACAAATAACATCTGATTATGTGGATTTTATCAATATTTTCATGTTATAAATTAAAAATTAGGAAATTAAGAATATGTTTATTAATTTATTTAAAACTAATCTTTTTGTTTTAACATAAGTAATATATTTTTATGAACAGACACCATGTTGCAAAAAGTAGTAAGTATTCCACTCAGAAGAATACATTTCAACTTCCATATTTGTTTTATTGCAACATTATTTTGAGTAAAATAATATGAAAAAAATCTGACTTAGTGCAAAGATATAGTTGAATCAGGGAGAGAAGAATTTTAAGGTTTTTTCCCCTGATATTTAGGAACATTCTTTCTTGATACATCAAAATTCAACAGTGGTGTTCCCTAAAGGTTAATACCAGTATTGCAATATGAAACCTTAGTAGTTTTCCTGTTGTGTTGTATGAAAATCCATTTGTTTGTCATGTATTTTGAATAGGTCTTTATTAATGTGATTATATAAGGTTGTATATTTGTCATTTGCAAAGCACTGTTACGTAGATCTTTCGAATTTTGACAGTATGTAGTATCAAAAAATTACATTTTTCACTACCCTTAGCAGCCTGAGTTTTCAAAAGGGAGGAAGTTCATGATGACAGATAAAAAATTTTGAAAGAGTGCATAATTATTTGAAATCTTGAATTTTACTATGACATAATTAGTTCATAGTTGAGAATATGTCTGTTTATATCTGGATATCAATCTTCCGTTTTATAAAGATATTTCATGAAAAAAGCCATAGATTACCTTGCAAGTTAATCATATATCTGCTTCTCCTGGAGATAATTCATTGTATTTTGGTATTCAATAGGCATAGCTTATTCATATCTTAGTTACTTTGCTTAGTTATTGCTGAGACAAAATAACCGGCCCCCAAAGTTAAAAGAAGAAGGGTGCTATGGTTTGTTTTTGGGTGTCCCTCCAAAGCATCATGTAAATTGTGCAGCCTGAGGGGCGGGGCCAGAGGACCAGGGTGGGGCTTGAAGGGCGGGTCCAGAGAGATGTGAACTGTTAAACTGACACCATGTGCCTCCTCCTACAAACCTGGTGGCCTCTCTTAGAAGTATGGAGTGAGCCGGGCGTGGTGGCTCACGCCTGTAATCCCAGCACTTGGGAGGCTGAGGCAGGAGGATTGGTGCGAGTTCGAGACCAGCCTGGGCTACAAAAGTGAGCTCAGGACCAGCCTCAACTGCATAGCGAGACCCTGTCTCAAAAAGACAAAAAAAAAAAAAAAAAGAAGTATGGAGTGGATCATCCTGAACACAGCAGGCCCCAGTCTCTCCTTGAGACCCTGTAGAACAGGAGCAATGTCTTGAAGCCTCCAGTAACTTTCCTTCTCTTATTTTGAGCGTTGGGTGTTTGTCCCAGCAACAAGAGAAGGGTAACTAATACAAAATTTGATACCATTTTGTTGGTGTGGCTAAACCTGGCCATGTGGATTACCAGCTTTTGGGAATGACTTATGGGAAGAGATAGGAAAGGTTCAGAGATGTTGCATACAAATGAAACACTGGAACAGCTTCAGCTGTTCTATTTGGAAGATTCTGGTCAGAGCTCAGACTAGAATGCTGATTGGAAGCCTGACTGTAAAGACCAGGCAGAGGAGGTTTCTGCTGGGAAGAAGGACAGCATTGGTTATTGGACTCCAGATCATTTGTGTTATGGCTTGGAAGAAAGTCTGTCTGAATTTTGCCTATATCCAGAGATTTTTCCTGAGACTGAGATTAAACATGGAGGACTGATTTTTTTTTTTTTTTTTTTTAGAATTTTATTTTATTTTTTTCTTGTTTCAGAACTTTTGTTTGTTTGTCTGTTTATTTTTATGGCCGGCTCAGCCTGCCCTGAGGGCAGGGCTGGAGCAGCATGTGGTGCCGAGGATCAAACTGCGGTCCCTGAAGGCTTCCAAGCTTTCCTAAGCAGGCGCTTTAGACCGCTGAGCCATCCTGCCAGGCCCCAAGGACTGATTAATCTTTCAAAGGAAATCTCAAAGCAGCTAAATATTGGGGCAGTGGCATAGCTATTGTTGGCAGCTCTTAGTTAGATTTATGTTGAAAATGAACAGCAAAGAGCCCAGCAGAATGATTTAAAATGTGTATTTGGCCAGAAAGAGTGCCAGATAGGTTGTGGACTACAAAAATAGAGTTGAGATCTCCATTGTCCAGGAATAAGAGGAGAATAGAAAAGATGTCCTGAGGGCATCACAGGTGTCAGGTTCTCACCCTTTGCAGCCTCAGAATTTCAAGGGTGAGGGATTTTGCTTTGAGGAGAAAGCTAGAGAGCCCTATGTTCCAGAATAGAGGCGGCAGCCACACCAGGTTCCAGAATGGAGATGGGGGCCACACCAGATTACAGAATGGCACCAGTATAGAGAATTTGTTTCTTGGAATCAGAGTCAGAGTACTCAGAAATCCAGGCACTCAACCCCTACAACTAAGAGAGAAGGAATCCTGGTTACTGCGCCAGCTAGCAGCAGACCTTGGTATCATCCATGTGGCATTGGTTTTAGGTGCATGAAAATACAGGAGTTCTAAAGTTAAGAAGGCTTCCACTTCGATTTTAGAAGAAGGCCTGGGAGGCCAGGCAGTATGCTCCAGGGAGGGCTGTGTATGAAATTGTGTGTGAGACTCCTACTCCGTGGAAATCCCAGAAATTTGGAAAAACCAGGTACATGAATCACCAAAGAAAAACTGCAAGGAGGGAGCAACACCAGCCTAAGAGAGAAGCTATGGAAACTACCACCAAGAGTGCCATAGGAGTAGAGCCACATGAAGTTCACAATTTGCCACAGATTGCTTTGGATGTTCCACAAGGACCTACAGGACTCAATGTTTGCCCTGCTGAATTTTGGGCTTGTTTTGGCCCCAGTGGGTTATATTGTCCTGTGTATACATTTTGGAATGGCAGTGTTTATCTTGTGCCTTTGAATGTTGGATGTATATAACTTCTCATTTCTATAGGGGCTCACAGTTGAGAGTTTACCTTGGATCTTGGAGGAAACATAGTACTTGGACTTTTCAGCAATGCTGAAACTGTTGGGACATTGGCAACTCCTAGAGATAGACTAAAATGCCTTTTGCAGAAAGGAATATCCATGAGATTTTGGGGGTCCAGGGGTAGAGTGTTATGGTTTGTATTTAATTGTCCCTCTAAAGCCTGTAAGTCATGGGGTGTCAAGCATGTGGCTTGAGGGGTGGCACTTGAGGGTGGGGCCAAAGAGACATGAACCGATAAACTGACATCATGTGTCTCCCCCAGACCTCGTGGCCTCTCTCTCTCTTTTTTTAATATACATATTATGGCTGGCTCAGCCTGTCTTGGAGGTGGAGCTGGTGTAGCATGTGGTGCTGGGGATTGAACTGTGTTCCCTGCGGTTGCCTAAGCCGGGGGTTTAGACTGCTGAACTATCTTGCCAGCCTGTGGCCTCTCTTAAAGGTATGGAGTGCATCATCCTGGACACAGCAGGCCCTAGCCTCTCCTCCAGACCCTGTAGAGTGAGATAGTGTGTTGAAACCTCTAGTAACTGTGAGCTAAATAAACCTTTACTTTCCTCATTTTGAGTGTCAGATATTTGTCCTAGCAATGACAGAAGAGTAACTAATACAAAGGATTTATTTTGTCTCACAGTTTATAGAAGTTTTAGCCCATAATCAGCCTATTCCAAGGCAGGGTGGCATGACAGTGGAGCATTTCAGAGAAGAAACAGTTCATAACAAGCAGATAATTGAGAACACATTAGCCCTCTTTAGTCCTCTATATTTTATAAATCCTACCTGCCCTAGGGCAAGTACAGCTCTTACATCCTTAATCCTAGCCCAAGCTATGGCAAACCAATCAGTATAGTGATGTAGTAATTATAGCCTTGATCCCAGCATCACACACACTACATCCATTCACTTGTGAAAAGTCCTTCCTTATGAGGCTTTGAAGAGATATCTAAGCACTAGCCATAACAAAGCATATTTTCAATTAGTCATACAAAGTCCTTAAAAATTTTTAATCAGGTGTGGGAAGATGGCTCAGCACCTTAAACACCTGCCTAGAAAACCCAAGGACCTGAAATCAATCCCAGTACTGCCTTGCAAACCTCAGAACCCCAGGTGTGCTGGACTGGCTGAAAACCAGGTGTGATGGCACATGCCTATAATCTTGGCACTGGGGAGGCTGAACTGTGTAGTGAAACCCTTATCAAATAAATAAATAAATAAATAAATAAATAAGTAAGTAAGTAAGTAAGTAAGTAAATTTATTCCAACCTTAGGATTTGGCAAAGTGAATTCCCTCAGAGAGTATCCTAGGGTAGTCCTAAACTCCTGTGCTCTGCTTATTTTTGTACCCCAGATGCCCAAGTATATGGGAGTATAGGCTTGCATCAAAATGCTTGGCATAGCCGGGCATGGTGGCACACTCCTGCAATCCCAGCACTCGGGAGGTTGAGGCAGGAGGATCAGTGCAAGTTCGAGACCAGCCTGAGCTACAAAAGTGAGCTCAAGGCTGAACTGCATAGTGAGACCCTGTCTCCAAAAAGACCAAGACAAACAAACAAAAAAAGCTTGGCATATTTATTTCCTTATCAAAGATGCTTTTAATTGAAAATAGCATTTCTTTTAAAAATTGTGAATGTGGGATAACAAAGACTACCATCAGTAGAATTTGGTTCCATTGTCTTGATTGGTTCTGCGGTGCCCAAAGTTTTACCTTTTGTTGATATTGTAACTTTAGTGCAAATATCAATTGAAAGGAAAAAGTAAAAGAATGTCTTAGTGTTACATGAAAATAAGTTTGTCCTGAGAAAGCCCTGAAATGTCTTGAAGGAGTCCATAAATGATGCTGTGAGAGCCACAATTTTATAGAGAAATTTTTATAGAGAAAAATTGTTAAGGAACATTACCCTTCCTCTTTGTCTAAGTGCTACTTCTTTATTAATTTGAGTATTAATATCACTATTTTGGTATATTTGAATGACATCTATCTTAGTATATTGTTTCATCCCAGTTCTGCTGCTAGCCTTTGTAAGTTAGCCAAGATGCCACAGGCTCAAGGGCACAGTTGATGGGTGGTTTCACTTTAATTGCCAACTATACATTAGGATTTTCTAGATCACTCGTATAGTACTTTGACTAGCTATATGTTCACCTATTCCCTCAATGTCCTTTAGGTTTAGTAATTCACTAGAATTACTAAAGAACTCAGGAAAGCAGCATACTTATGATTACAGCTTTAATATAAAGGATACAGATTGAAGAACCAGCCAAATAGACTCACACAATAATGTCTAATTCATACCTAGAGCTTCTTAAGAGGATATCTCACCTGACACATGAATATGTTTACCACCCAGCGGGCTCCACTGAACCTCAGTGTACACAATTTTTATTGATATTTCATTAAAAATAGTGACAGTTCATGAAACTATTGATCATGTGCTTGAACTCAGTCTTTAGCTTCCATGTTTCAGAGGCTATGCAGCTGGAAGTAGTACTCAATCAAGCGCATGATCCTTCTTCCCATGACCAACCCACTTTCCTCAAACTATGGAGGGCCTTATCCCAAGTTATTCTATTAGTATAGTAAGGACACTCCAAGAACATTCCAGGAAGTTTGGAAATTCCTTGAAAAGAACTTTCAAAGTACAATGTATTTAGGAGAACATTGTGTTGGATTTTTAGAGAAATTAGATAAAGAAAGTAGACTCCTATATTGCTGTTCTCCCAATTACCTCCTTGGTATTTGGAGTGAGGATGTGGTAGTAAGTGTTGAAATAGCCATCTTAGACCATGAGGTTACCTGGAAGAGGGAAGAATATATCCTCATAGCACTATAGCACTACTATACTAGCCTTACCATAACCATTTCTAGATAACAACTTCTTCCACTCTCTGACCTCCTCTCCTCTTCCCGCCTCCAAATGTCTGTCTTTGTTATGTTTCCTATTTTTGCTATAACAAACTGCCACATTTAATATTTATACAACACAAGTTTGTTATCTTCTTGCTTTGTAGATTAGACATCCAATACAGATCTTAGTGAGCAAAAATAGAAGTGTTGGCAGGGCTGCCTATCTTTTTAGATTCTCTTGGGAAGAACTTGTTTCTTTGTTCTTGTAAGGGCTGCCCACATTTCTTAGCTTCTGACTGCATTATCTTCAGAGCAGCTGTATTTGAAGAATGCTTAAAAGCAGACCACTCTTTCTTAGTCATATCTCTCTTTGACCTTTGGTCTCCCCATTCTATTTTTCAGGAACCCACCCATCCAGTCTTTTTATTCTCTTCCTTTCCTGTCTATCTGCGTTAACTTTTTTGAACTGCTTGCTGTTTCACTGTGGAACATTTACATGCATTCTTAAAGAATAAGCATATACATCTAGAACATAAAGGGTTTTTTTAAATGTCATCTCCTATTTAGTTTGCATTCACAGTTTTTCATTTTGTCAGCACCAACCCAAGCTTCACCATACATATTTTTCCCCCTTAGCAACATTGACTGTTTGAAGGAGTGGGACCACTTCGTAAAATCTTTTTTTTTTTTGGTAAGATCTTCCTTAATCTGTATTTGAATTAATATAAATTGTCATCTATACTTTCTGTAGCCTGGACGCTACATCTAGAGTAGGCTAAGGAACATTCTATAATGATGAGAATGTTCTTTATTTGCCCTGCCTGGTATAATCACTACTTTCCACATGCTACCAGAGTGCACAGTGCACCTCTTCTCTGAATTCACCTTCTCAGATGGCAAATTGGTCTTTATTGATCACATCATTTAATCATTATGGGAGTTGTCATATTTTTCTTTTGTTGCTGAGACAGAATACTTGATACCCAAAGTTAAGAGAAAGAAAGGTTTACTTGACTTACAGTTTACATAGGTTTGAGTCCATAGTTGGCTGGCTCCAAAGTACAGTGGTGTGGCAGATAGGCATTTTAGAGGAGAAGCAGTTCACAGCAGGCAATATGTAGGAAAGCAAGATGACTACAGCTCTTTGTATCCCTTTTTATCTTATTCAGGCTACTTAGGATGGATAGCACACACATTCTTAATCCTTGCACCCTTGATCCTGACATTGCATCCTTAGTTAATTCCAGGAGCTAGATCCACCCAGCTCTGAAAAAGCCTCACCTATGACCTCTTGAGACTTTGGGAAGACATGAAGACAGAAACCATAAGACAAGTTCTAGAGCTGGAGTGAGTTGTGTGTTCTTACTCTGATACTTTAGCGTGTGCTTCCTATACAATCCACACCCTTGGAGAAAGCTCACTTTAGACTGGTATTTTCAGAATCTCTGTATATTTTATGTTTGTGTTTGAGGAAAGGGCAACTAAATTTAGGTCTGTTAACATTCATGTTACTGCTCAGAGGTCTTTATTCTTATTTTTTTTCACCTCCTTCATCATCTTTCTAAGTCACAACTTTATACTTGTTTAACTATAATTTTACCTGTAGATTGCTAGGACAGAGTACTAGAGTATTTTTATGTACAGAGTAGGACTTGATAAATATCTCATATAACCTCTTCAGTTATAAGAAAATAAAAAATAGCTCAAGCTGTAAAATTTGAGGATGATTTAAAACCCAGATCTCTGACTCAGGTTCAGTATTGTCTTCATAGCATTGTATTTGTTTTTTTCTTAGTTGTAGTGGTATTCTAAAAATTATTACTTAATTTTTTTCCCTTTTCATAAGTTTAGTTTTAGTTGACTTTGTAGCTTACTACTTGTGTGTTGTGCTTATCGGAAAACAGCTATATTTATTTAGTTCTTTGTAGTTTTATAAAGTGCTTTTTTTATCTTTTATCTTAATTATTTGTTCTGAAGATAACCTTTTGCTCATATAACTGAGGTTCTTAAATAATGGCTTGAATTTCTTTGTGACTCTGCCATACCTATTGCTTCTGTACATTCACAAATCCAGTTGTCATAGCTTCAGACATATCTGTTGGCTCATTCCCTTGAGATAATAAAGTTCAAACATTGTAGCTTCTCAATTTAAGCTCTTTCCACATCTTCTGGACACTTTTTAAGAGTCTAAGGCATGAAATTTTAAGTATAAAGATAACTAGTTGTTTTGAGCCACTTCTGCTTCTTAAAATTACTTGTAATCAGGGAAATTCTTTTAAAAATGTAATCAGAGGTTCTGTGTGTAGTTAAGCAACACTGTGTAGAAACAAACACAGGATAATCATATAATTTATTGTACTAACATTCTTCCATCAAAATGGTGTTAGAGATAAGATAAATTATACAGCTGTAAATTGTGTTTGTGTGATCTGGTTGGTGCTAAGGGAGTGAATTGTTAGTCTAAAACTAGCCACTGACTGCCACAACTTTCTACAGTAAGAGGCTTATTACCTAATCAACTTGCACACAACCTTGAAATTAAGTCTTAAAGGGATCCTCTGTGATTCATAATTAGGGTAAATTAGTTGAACATGGTAAAGTGAGACACTTTATTGGTTTGTTACTGGTTTTCTAACATTAAAAAATGGAAATAAAATCATGTTGATTTTTGTAAAGATATTTTGGTAGGTTATATATAAAGATATTTCTTTGAACTGTGTAACCATTGTTCAAGCTTGTTCAGTGCTTGTTTGAGTGTAGAATGTGACATTTAAACTTCACTTTATGATGGTACTGGGTAAATAAGAGTTAAGAGTTAAGCTTTTTATCCTTGACTTTCTAATAGCTACTGCTGAGGTGAACCTTACATGTTAAGATTTAAGATTATCTGAAGATAAGACTGCAACTTAAATAGCTCAAAGTTCAAAGGAGAGTACTAGCTTCAAGGATATAAATCACTAAATTGTTATCCACCAATTTGTAACAGAAGCACAGAGGAACAACATTTATCTAGACAATCTAGTATCACTTACCTGCAGTTTGAGGTCAGCATATATAGGGACTTATATAGGCCCTTTGAACTTTTTTGTAAAGTTGAGAGTTAAAATTTATTTTTATTCTATAATTTGAAGTAGCAGGTGAATTTGTGTGTCTTTTCCAGCGGCTACTGTTAACGCTATTTTGTTCATTCTCAAGGTTTTGTTAGGTTATAACACAACTGTGAGTCTGAGGTTGTCATTTCCAGACATTTTCATGTTCTGACCCGCCATTGTTTGCTGTTTGCTCTGATACACCATTGATTGCTGTTTGTTTCATGTATGTTCTTTCTTTTTTCTACAAGTTTACTGTGATTTGTGTGGATCTGAGTTGCATATGCTATTTTAAAACTTGTAATAGCAGGGCTTGCAAAGTCAGATACTTAAAAAAAAACCATCAGGAGTAGCTGATCCAATAAGTTAAAAGGAGTCCATGCAGAGGGAGAATATACATGCTCAGTTTCAGCCAGCCTAATAGCTGCAGATTTCTGCCTTATGGAAATTTGAGCTTGATGTTGTCTAAATAAAATAAACCCATGGGTGCTACTGGCTTGGTCTTTCAGGTGGCCACTTTTAAGTTATAGCATCAAGGGCTGTCCAAATAGCTCAGCGGATTAAAGCACCTGCAAACAGGTGCAGGGGCTGGGAGTTCAATCCCCAGGCCTGCTGTGCTGGCCTTGCCCACAGGACATGCTGAGATGGCAATTAAGATGGCATGGTGGTGCGCACCTGTAATCCCAGCTCTTGGGAGGCTGTAAGCAGGCCGATCACTACTAGTCAGATCTAGTAGTGAGACCCTGAATATCCTATAGATCCTTCCCTAAAAATACAAAAAGATTATAACATCATTTGAACACACAAAAAAATGGCTTTATAGTAGCTGGATATGATGGTAAATACCTGTAATCTCAGCATTCAGGAGGCTGAAGCAGCATTGCTTCAATTTCAGTGCCAGCCTAGGCTACAAAGCAAGTTAAGGCCAGCCTACATTTCAGAGTGAAACCTTGTTTCAAAAAGACAAAGACTGTTTTATAAATACTTTCTGGATTGAAAGATGCTTATTGCTTTATGTTACAAGCTGTCTTGGTTTTGAAAGACTGTCATAATACTGTTTGACATGTTACAACATGTTCTCATCTATTAAAAAATTTACCATTTTTGAAAGATAATGTAGAGATTAACCTTTACTCTCAAATCAACAGATTTGAATATTGTGTATGTATTCCTATGCCCATGTAAAGTTTGTTGGATCACCTTATAAATTAGAAACTGGTGATAATATTTTGTAGTAAGTAGGTGCTTATTCTGAGGATATTCAAAAGAATGATATATCCAGCTGTGGTGAGGCACACCAATAATACCAGCTACTAGGCTGGGTTAGGCAGTAGGGTTGAGAGTTCCAGGCCAATTCTGGCAGCATGGAAACCTCATCTCCAGCCAAATCAGAGAAGCATATAAAACAGTGATATATTGAATGTTAGACTACTGGAATCCCTTACAGTTAAGGTGTCTGGGCTTTATTTCTTTATTTCTTCCTGTTTCACTCTTCTATTTCATTCATATAGATATTGTCCTAATGTGAACTTTTTAAAAATTCACATTGGGATTTCTAAACTGTGCTAGATCCCAACTTTTATATATCCCATGTATAGCATATCTCTAGGTTTGTTTTGATTTTTCAGTTACACCTTGGTTCATAAATAGACTCCAATTAAAAGTAAAAAATACAACACTCCCTCCCACTAAAAAACTTGCAGTTGAATGCTTTCTTGTAGACTGTTTGGTGTGGAGCTGAACTCCTCTCTTTTCTTTTTCATGTTACATTCCTGAGCCTTTACAGTTTGTATCTGCTTGCTCTATACTTTTCTTGTGAGACATATTTCATCCCCTTTCTTTTATGTCGTTTGTCTAATGGGAATGACCTTCTTTGTGCCCTAATTACTCTTCTACTGTTCTGTAGATATTTTACTGTTTGGGAGTTATCACCACACTAGATTAGAAGTTTCTTTCTTTCTTTTATATATTTGGTACGGGGTCTCACTACACAGGTTAGACTCATAGTGATCCTCCTGTTTTCAGCCTCATCAGCGCTGGGATTCCAGACATGTTCCACCATACCTGGACCAGGTTGCCTGCTCAGCGTGCCTTGGGGGCGGGGCCCACCTGCATGTGGACCAGGAATCACACCCTGGTCCCTATGTTTGCCTAATGCTTAGTCTGCTGTGCTATCTCGCTGGCCCTTGGGTTAGAAGTTTCTAAGGACAGTGATTTTGTTTTCTGCTATGTGTTTTGGCCTTGTGTAATACTATGCTTTTATGTAGTAGACATTCAACAAATATTTCTAAACTTGATTGTAACTCTTTTCCCTCATTTTTTATATAGTAAAATGTAAACAACATAAAATTCACCATTTTAACTATTTTTAAGTATAGTACTTTGGTATTGAGCATGTTCATATTTCTGTGCACCAATCAGTCATACCCATCTCTAGGACCATTTATCATCTTCTGCTAAAACGCTATGCCCATTGAACTCTGACTTCCCATTCTATTTCCCCCAGCTCTTCTCAACACTATTTTTCTCTTGTCTTCATAAACTTGACTACTCTAGGTTCTCATATAGGAGGAGTAATAAAATGTTTTATGGCACTGGCTTATTTCACTTATCATGTCTTCAAGGTTCACCAATGTTGTAGCATGGGCCATTTTTTCCTTGTTATGGCTTAATAGTATTCCACTTTGCACCATATTTTGTATATCCATGCATCTATCAGTGGACACATGGATCAATTCCACCATTTCATTTTTGTGAGTATACTGCTATAAACATCAAAAATACAAATAAAATTCTTTTGGGTTAAGTAGAATTATTGGGTCATATGGAAATTCCATGTTTATATAAGAATGGCCATACAATTTTTCCATAGTGACTACCATTTACATTTGCAAAGCAACACAGAGGGAGTTCATTGTTCTATATCCTTGCCAAAATTTTGTTTTGTCCTTTCCTTTCTGTCCTTTCAGTTCCGCTGCCTCCCTTCTTTCCCTTTTCCTTTCCTCTTTTATTTTTTCCTTTTATTTTTGCATTCTATAGCATATGAAATGATATATCTTTACTGTTTCAATTTGTATTCTAATGAGCAGTGATATTGACTATTGGCCATTTCTTCTTTGGAGAAATGTTTATTCAATTCCTCAGCCCATTTAATAGATGAGTTTGTTTATGGTTTTGGAACCCCCAGTCCTTGTGCGTGCCTTAGCAGGCACATAGTCTGCTGAGCTCTCTTGGTAGCTCTCAGTGTTTTCTCTTTAAAAGTTAGTTTCTAAATGCAACTGTAGCTACTGGAGTTCTAAATGCAATTTGTAGTATTACCACCTCTGTCTTCTTTATGCATTAAGGAAAGTGGGCCCAAATTAATGAAAAGAGAGAGAGAGAGAGAGAGAGAGAGAGAGAGAGAGAGAGAGAGAGAGAGAGAGAGAGCTATAAAAGCCAAGTGAAAAACTGATGAGACAAATATCTATCTTATAAAAGTAAAATAATTCTGAATATTGAAAGGGAAGATGTTTGGATGCTATACCTATTTTTGAGAGGTCATGGCTCATAATTATAACTTACATTAAGATTGCCCAGAGGCCTGGCAGGATGGCTCAATGGTCTAAAGCACCTGCTTAGGAAAGCTTAGGTGGCTGCAGGGACCGCGATTCAATCCCCAGCACCACATGCTGCGCCAGCCCTGCCCTCAGGACAGGCTGAGCCGGCCATAAAAATAAGTAAATAAACAAACAAATAAAAAGTTCTGAAACAAGAAAAAATAAAAAATAAAATAAAAAAGAATTAAGAAAAAAAAAAAAAAGATTGCCCAAAAGCTATTTTATCCCTCATCTCACCTATTAGGTTGACTTACTACTTATTTACTGAGCTGCATATTAACTATATGTTGATTCACTTTACTTGGTAAAATTTATGTCATTGTTGTTTGCCTCCTTTTTGTAATGTTATGAAGAAATAAAAATTATAATAGTATTTATTGAGTGATAACATTTCAGTCTTATTGCTTCATATCTTTTTAAAAATGATATTATAATGATAGCATTTTATTATGATCTATTCTGGATGACCAAATGAGAAGTTAATTTGTTACATACAGTGATTTCCTAAAAGCATTAACTGTTTTGATTCTAAAAAATGGTGACTGGATAGCTAGAAGAGAAAGGATGAATTTTAATAGCTTATGAATGTGTTGTAATTGCTGTTGAATTAATAGTACTAAGCTTTTACCAAAAATTAAAGTGATGTATTACCTTTAAAACCTTTTCATTTGGGCCGGGCGTGGTGGTGCACGCCTGTAATCCCAGCACTCAGGAGGCTGAGGCAGGAGGATCGGTGTGAGTTCGAGACCAGCCTGGGCTACAAAAGTGAGCTCAAGGCCAGCCTGAACTGCATAGTGAGACCCTGTCTCAAAAAGACAATAAATAAATAAATAAATAAATAAATAAATAAAGAAATAAATAAAATAAAATAAAACCTTTTCATTTGGAATCATCACTCCTATATTTAAGATGAAGAGTAAAAATCTGGGCTCCATCAACTGACTTCAAGTGGCAGTAGTAATTTCATTTGTGCTTAAGTACTTCAGATTGAAGATGCAAATTGGACTGTGAGTCCATCTTGAGCAACAGTACTTACTTAAAATTGAAATAGAATATAAATCTGACTTGCAGTGCCAAAATTTGGGAATGTGTCTGTTTAACTAGGAAATGTCTTTAGCACAATGGTCACAAATTTAAAATCTTTGGAGACTGATAAAAAATAATACATAAAATAAAGAATGATGTGCTCAGTGAGCCTCAATTCAAATAGAGGAAATTTAATGGGAAATGATTATATTAGTAGCAGATGGACTTACTTCCTGAATTGTAGTTTTACTGGAAATCCTAGAACAGCTTAAATTGTTTGGAGATTTAAAGTCTGATAAAAGATAGATAAAACGGATTTGTTTATTTGGTTTTGCTGTTGTGATTCTTACTGTGTGTTTTGGATGTTTCATTTGTACTAGGCTATTTTTATGATTCCCACAAATCCACCACCAACATTCAGGAAGCCCGAACTTTGGTCTGATGATTTTACTGATTTTGTAAAAAAGTGCTTAGTGAAGAATCCTGAACAGAGAGCTACTGCAACACAGCTTTTACAGGTCAGTGCTTGCAAAATAATTTTTTCCTATCTTTTATCTTTCTGACACTATCGCTGCTGTGAGTTTCATAATTGACTAAAACTTCAAACCTTTCAAAGAATTATGGATTGAGAAGACATATGTATATATGCCACTCTTCTTTATATATTCTGTCATTTTCTGTTTCTCAGTTCAGTCTTCTTTTCCCATTTCTTCCTTTCTCTATATTCTTAACTCCAAATGAGTTTTTGCTTGTTTGTTTGTTTGTTTTCCCCACCTTGGGGAAATGGGTATTGAGCTGAGGCCCTTGCACTTGCCAGGCAAGCGCTTATTCCACTGAGCTATCTCCCCAGCACTCCTAGAAATGAGTTCTTATCTCCATAGTTGTTATTACTTCAGTGTTTCCTTCTGTCCCTTCTGTCAGATTTTCTCCTGGACTTTTTGCTGCACTACAAGATGTAAATACAAGATCCCTGAACTCCATAAATGATTGTTACATGTTATAAATGTGAGTTGGAAGATTACCTAGAATCCTTGCTGTAAGCAGATTTTGTATCCAGAATGTCAGAAACTTTTTTCTTGTTTCTGCTTTTGTTTACTTTTTTTTTTTTTTTAAGTCTGTCTGGAAATTCAATGCAAAAAGGAGTAATTAATAAGATAATAAACATTTGTAGAACTTTTTTTTCTCTACAGAATTATCTCATAACTCTGAACTAGTACAAGTATATCTCATATTAACAAATTTGATATTTGTAAAATATTTCTTTCAAAAAGTGACAGAAGGTGTCATAATGGTTTTTGTAAAAAGTAACTTTAATGTGGCAATAAAAATTATTTTCTAGGGCGGGCCAAATAGCTCAGAGGATTAAAGTGCCTGCAAGCAGGCACAGTGGCTAGAGATTCAATCCCTGGGCCTGCCACGCCTGCCCTGCCCTGCCCTGCCCTGGGGGAGCTCTGAACTGGCAATTAAGACTGGGTGTGCTGGTGAGCATCTATAGTCCCAGCTCTTGGGAGGCTGTAAATAGGCGGTTCACTATGAGTCCAATCTAGTAGTGAGATCCTGAATACCCTGTAGACCTTTTCCTAAACAAAAATTAATTAATTAATTAAAATGACAAAATGATTTTTCAGTATGAAAAATATTCATAAATATATTTATTTTTATGAAAATTTAACTTTATATTCAGTTTCTACAAAAACTAATTTTAGCAATATCTGTTTAATATTAAATACTTTATATTCATTGATCCAGCAAGTACACTTCTAGATATTTATTTTATAGAAAAATTTAACTGTGTGTGAAGTAATAGTTATGAAGCACTAATTATAGACCATTGTAATAGCAAAAGATTACAGAAAGCTTAGAAATAGTATCTCTCAAGACATTGGAAAGCATCTAAGGTCAATCAAGAAGACCAGGTGGAAAGTACATCTACCCACATAGATGTATATATGCTTATATCAGTGCTTGTACAGGAATATTTTCAAAAAATTAATTAAGAGACTAGCTTCCACAGCAAGTAACTGAAAAAGTAAAAAATAGTGGAATGGAGACTTTTTATTGAATATTCTCGATGCGATTTGAGTTTTGGGTTACATACAGGAGTCACTTTTTAGAAGCTAATTAATCAGTAGTTAAGATGTTAAAATTGAGGGCTGGGAAGATAGCTCCGTGGCTCAGGCGCTTCCTGGCAAGTGCAAGGTTGTGAGTTTGAACCCCAGTCCTGACCAAAAAAAAAAAAAAAAAAAAAGATGTTAACATTTATGCTGCATGTATTTTTACAATAAAAATTTATTTTAAGATACAGTAAGATTCCAGGAGCTGGGCATCGTGGCACATGCTTGTAATCCCAGCACTTGGGAGGCTGAGGCAGGAGGATCAGTGCGAGTTCGAGACCAGCCTGGGCTACCAAAGTGAGCTGAAGGCCAGCCTGAACTCCATAGTGAGACCCTGTCTCAAAAAAAGACAAAAAATAAAATAAAATAAAATATAGTAAGATTCCAGTGTAATATTAATTTCATACATTAAGAGCATTCATAGCTGAATTGTTTATATTAATATCTAAATTGTTCAAGCCAAAAGAAAGCACACAAGGCCAGGCAGATAGCTCAGTGGACTAAAGCACCTGCTTAGGCAGATGCAGCGATGGGGGTTCAGTGCTCAGCACCAGCCTTGCTGGCCCTGCCCCCAAGGCAGGCTGAGACAGTGATTGAGATTGAGTGTGGTGGTACACACCTGTAATCCCAGTGCTCAGGAGCCTGAAAACAGGAGGATCACTATGAGTCTGATCTATGTAGTGAGACCTTATTGACTCTGTACTAGATACTTTAAAAAAAGGAAAGATACCACACACACGTGCACACATGCACACAATCATGAAATGAGATTAAGTTGAAATCTTAGCTTTTAAAAGATGAGACAATTGAAATCACAAATACATTAAAGGATAAAATTCAATTTCAGTCCAATAGCCCTAGAGTTCAGGATCTATATATTTTTTGAAGGCAGAACACGGAAGACAGAACATTAGGGAAACTGAGACTTATGACCAGTCTTTGGGACTGGATAGAAGAGGGAGTATCTGTGAACTTTTACAGTATCTAATTTGCCCTACTTCTATCGGTAGAGGTGAAGTATAGAAAAAATTACCTCCCTTTCTGACCGTGTAATATAATTGCCTTTAAATACTTCCTGTACATACTTATATTCAGAGCCATGTGAGTGCTGGTTTAATGTTAAACATAATTGGGCATGCCTAAGAGAAGAAGGGACGTTTGTGGTTTAATTCTCTTCAACTTTTTCTGCTGTTCCTTTTCTTAATGTTCCTGTACTGTGTCAAGGAGGGGTATGTTAGCTATTCTTTTAGGCTAGATTTGTAGTGAGAAATTCTTCTGGTTTTCTTCTGAGAAAGTCATGACTTCCCCTCCTTTCTTGATAGATATTTATAGTAGAGTCAGTATTTTGGTTTGACCATTCTTGTTCTTGCAGTACTGAAAATGACATGCCACTTCTTTTGAGTGTCATAATTTCTTAAGAGAAATCTATTATTATTTGGGTTGTATTATCTGTTCCTTTTTTCAAGATTTATTTATCTTTAATTTTCAGAAATTATGCTGTGTCTTGCTATAATATTTTTTACAATAATTTTTTTACTCTAAATATGAATCTCTTTGGGCTTATCCTTGTGGGGATTTGTTTAGCTTTTAAAATCTGTAGGCTTATATCTCTTGTTAAATTAGAAAAATTTTCAGCCAAATTTTTTGAAGTATCTTTCCAGCCCTACTTTCTTTCTCTTTCTTTACTGTAATGACAAATTTTTAAGTTTTATCTTATCTATGTTGGTTCCTGAGGCCTGAGTCTTTTCTTTTTATTGTTTATTCTGTCATTTGTCTTTTTAAAAAATCTCCAACTCATTGATTGTTCAATTTATCTCTTTTTTCCTTTTTACCTCTCTCTTTTTTTCTTTTGTACTTGATATAGTACACAGGGCCTCACACATATTAGACCAGTCTCTTAACACTTACCTACACTCAAGTGTAGCTTGATACTCCAAGCTACCCCTTACTTAAATGTTGTATTATTACGAACCTCTCTTGCACTGCTCCAGTGAGGGTAGAAGGTTGCCATCTTATTTATGCTAGCTGAAAGTTATTTTCTGTACTTGGTCTGCTTTGAATTTCATGGTGAGTGACAGCTTATTATTATTTGATGTGGATACAAAGTCAGGTTTTCCCAATGTCTTCAACTGGTACTCCCTTGGGTGGGAGGTGATTTCATAATACCTGATTGGTGGTGACACTTCCAAACCTTTACTCAGCTGCTTGTAACCCCAGTACAAGAGGGAGAATAGTACTCATTTTTTCTGATAGGGTTGTAAATAGGAGCTCCCATGTAGCACTTTGCTCTTAGAGTGAGTACTTTTTACAGTATCTTCTATAGATGAGAATCCTAGCTTGGTACCCCATCTTACTTGATACCATCTTAGTAGTAAACCTAGACAGCTTCATAAGGTTGGAAGTCCAGGTTCCTCACTTGGTGTTCAGAGCAATAATACTTTTTCTGTGATGTTTGAAGTAGTATGGTTATTGTATGAAATTAAATCTTTTCCTTGAAAAGCAGGGAAAGCAGTTTGTACTGACCTCTGTAGTACCCAGTCTGGGATTAAGGAGTAAACACAAAACATATTGAAGGCCTAACCATATGTTGAATCCCACTATCTCTAGCCACTCTGCTGCCTTCTGTTCACATTTCAGACTGTTCTTAGGTTGTTTAAATATAGGGGTAAACACAAGATTCTTTTCTTTTGAGCATACCCATGAAGTTAACAAGGTATATAATATAGTTTGAGATTTATATACTTTTTTAAAGAGATGTAATTCTGTTAGTTCCCAGTTGGTCTATTGTTGATCTTCCATCTCTGTTAAAACTAGTTGTATATCCCTTATCTAAAATGCTTGGGGCCAGAAGGGTTTCAAATTTCAGCATGTTTTAGGAGTTTAGAATATTTGCATAGACTGTAGACTACCAACTAACCATCTCTAGTCTGAAAATCAGAATTCTAAAATGTTTCAAAATCTGAAATTTTTTGTATCACGTTGGCTAAGTCTTCTACCTGTTCCACTTTGATCATGTTATTGATGATTATATTTATTTGATTAATATTTCATTGCCACTAAATTCTTTTACTGTGCCATTAGATTTTCCCTTTCCTTTTTTTCTGATTACTTTTTTAAAACCAAGCTTCTTAATAATTCATACCTGTATATATGTACAGACTTTCCCCCACTCATTTATGAACTGTACTGCAAGATTATTTAATAAACACTTTTTACATTATCCTTTTTCTTCTATAATTAACATGTAGGTATCTTATCTTAAGCATTTATTCTCTTTGCCTCACCATTGCCTGTATCTTATTTTATTTTATTTTTTATGACCAGCTCAGCCTGCCCTGGGGTGGGGCTGGTGCAGTATGTGATGCTGGGGATTGAACTGTGGTCCCTGAGGTTGCCTAAGCTTTCCTAAGCAGGTGCTTTAGACCACTGAACCATTACATTGGCCCACTTTTGCCTATATTGAAATTCAGAAACTCTCTTTCTCTAAATGCCATTCCTATCTTGGAAAGGACAAGTGATTCTGCCATATTCAGAAACACCATATTCAGAAAACGCTCCATTTTGTGTCTTTGTTCATATTATTCATCCTCAACAACCTATTCCTTCTTTATGAGGCATCTGTGACTACCTTATCCATTTTTCTATTTGTTTATTTATTTTTTTTTTTTTTGCTTGGCAGATGGTAGTGGTACTAGAAATTAAACTTAGGACCTCGTACATGCTAAGTTTGTAACCTACCACGGAGCTGTACATTTGGTGTAGTCTTCTGTCTGTACATCTCCTTAACATGTAGATTGTGCTAAACCATGTGAATGTAACATGTTTGTCATACAATAATTTTAAAATATATATTTATATTTTTTAACTTTATAAGTCTTTTATTTTTTTACTTTTTATTTGAATTTTATATAATAAAAGTGTATCATGTTCATAATTGATGACATAGAAGTAAAGATTGTCATGCATGTCACATATGCACACATCAAAAAGTCTCACTGAATTAAAAAGCAAAATGAAGGATTAAGAACAGTGGTCTGAAACCTACTCATAGGATTTTAGGATTTAACAAATAACAAGTGTGAAATTTCAGACCACAGCAGTGTTGACATCAAAAGAACGATACATACAAGAGCACATATTGTCAGGTTAAAAACAGTATAAACTACATAAAGTCCAAACCTAAACATTAATATAAAAACAATTCAAAGTCAAGAAGTAGATTGGATGATCAATTAAATACCTATTTTAGGGAAATATCAAGAACATAACACAAAAAATGATATTTACTAACAAAGATTTCTTAGTTTTCTTATATATTTCTCTAGAATTAGAAAATTTATCATTTAATAGTGGGGATGTGATTTAAGACTTTTTCCTTAAAATAATTACAGAATTTGAGAACAATGTACACTTGTTTATTTTATAGAGGTATTCCAAAACTAACATATATCTTATAGAACACCTTTTTTTTTTTCAGTACATGATTTCTCAAATTGATAAGGACTTTGACACCATCTACATTGAATTCTTATTTATTTATTTATTTATTGATTGATTGATTTATATTATGGCTGTCTCAGCCTGCTCTGGGGATGGGGCTGGCACAGCATATGGTGCTGGGAATCGAACCACCGTCCCTGCAGTTGCCTAAGCAGGCGCTTTAGATCACTGAACCATCCACCAGCCCCCTACATTGAATTCTAATCTTGTAAAAACTTAATTTTTAAGTCAATCAGACAGAAGGCCAGGACAAAGCATTATTTATGGATCATGAAAACTATACTTATCTTTTATTCCTTATGTTAGATTGTAAATTTAAGAGTGAAGAACATGACTTCTTTGTGGTTTTTCCCCCTTTTTTTTTGTTTTGCTTTTAATACTGTTTCTCAAAAGATTTAGAGTAGGAGAGGGATGCCTTGCATCTTGCTCTGGTTAGCATCTCTAGTAGGCCAGCAAGATAGCTCAGCAATCTAAAGCACCTGCTTAAGCCAGCTTGAGCAACTGCAGGGACTGTGATTTGATCCCCAGCACCACATGCTGCATCAGCCCCACCCCCATGGCTGGCTGAGCCAGCCATAACATAAATAAATAAATAAATTTATTTTATAAAAAGGTTCATTGTTAGCATCTCTAGAACTGTCTTTGTAGTTGCATCATAAGGACTGCTGTTTTCCAACTTAGCACAAAAAGAAGAAATCATGGATGGGTGCAGAGTGTTTCACTACTTGAACTCACATTCCACTGGTGAGAACTTAGTCACTTAATCACAGCCAGCTGAAAGGGAAACTGAGAAATGTAGGAGCTGGCCAAACAGCTATAGGTCTAGCCACAGTTCATTTTGGTGAATACCCAGGAGTCTCAATTACTGATTTATTAGTGGGACTTAATTTATCTGTTTTATTGCTTTGTATAATTGGTCCTACTATTTACCAGACTCTGGTAAAATTTTTAACTCAGTTTCCATAAATGTTTACTCTTTTATAGTTTCTAAATATCTATAATTTCATCAACATTTTTTCCTTGAGATATATATTTTTTTCTTGATGTATATTTTTATGTTCTGTTGATCTTTATTAAAATAAATATGTTGCTTTTACCTTAAAAGCTTACTGGCATATAATTACCAAAAATAAGTTTTGGAGCTGCATTGCTGCCTCAGAATAAATTTGTCTGTTCTAAATTATATTTATAACTTGGCCCTCTACTTTCTCTCTTGCTTTTCCCTCCTAGTAAAAATTCTATTTGTATGATTTCCTTTTATCATAGTTTATAATGATATTATAGAGAACTTAGCCATTTTAGTTAGAATGGTATAAAAAAGTTGTTTTCATATATAGTATGAAACAGGCACTAGTTATCTGAAAATATTTTTCTATCTTTATTTGAAATAAATTATTTGAGACACAGTAAAATAGAAGTTATGTCAAGGAAGTAATGAAATTAGTTGCCTTAAAAAAGGGGGTAGGGACTGGTGAGCAGTAACTTAGCAGATTAAAGTGCCTGTTTAGGCAGACGCAGGAACCAGGGTTTGATCCCAGGGTTGCTGTGCTCTTCCCGCACCTGGGCCACACTGCGACAGCAACTGAGACTGGGCATGGTGGTGCACATCTGTAATCCCACTGCTTAGGAGGCTGAAAACAGGAAGATCACTGAGTCCGATCTATGTAGTGAGATCCTGTAGACCCTATACTAAATACATAAAAAACAACAACAAAATTAGTTGCCTTCCTTTTGATCAGTGATCTTTGGTTGTCAGTTTGTAAAGATTAACTAAATTCTATATCCATGTGAAAATAAGTTATTCTTATTTGTAATATAATTACCACTGTTTTTTGGTGTGAAATATAATTAGCACTGTTTAAAAATATTTATTATTTTCACTACTTACTATAACTTCCTTTGTACAATTGTATGTTTAAGAGTAATGTAGTATTATTAACAGAGTTAAATTTTTGTGTGTGAAGTTTTCTAAAACAGCCAATCCATTCTTTTCTTTTAACCAAACTGGTTAGCATTTACTATTGCTTTTGTACTTGTTACCTGTAATTCAGAAAAAAATCTTCTGATTTTATACCTTTGATTTTGTTTTTTTAGCATCCTTTTATCAAGAATGCAAAACCCGTATCAATATTAAGAGACTTAATCACAGAAGCTATGGAGATCAAAGCTAAAAGACATGAAGAACAACAACGAGAATTAGAAGAGGAAGAAGAAAATTCGGTTTGTAATTATTCTCAAAAAGTTAATTTTTTATCTTGGTCTTTTAAAAATAATTTTGTTTGGTTTCTTAAAATACAATAGCATTTTTTGTTACACAGATAAGGTATTGATCTCCATTAAATCTCTAAAAATACATTTTGCTTATGAAAAATATTTGTTACATTTTTCTAATGTCTGAAGAATTCATGATTAGTAAGGAGCAGACATGATGATGATAACCTGTAATCTTAACACTTGAGAGGCTGAGGTAGGCAGGTCAGTTGACCTAGGATTGAAGACCAGCCTGGAACGTAGTGAGACAAGGAATGGGAGTGGGAGTTAATGATTAGTGGAATGTAATTTTGATGTGGTAGGATGACACAGATCTACCATGTCATCATATCTTTTTGAACTTTTTTAACGGGTCACCAACAAAAAAACGACAAAATAACAATAACCCTTCATGACTACGTGGAGACATTGGAGCTTTTGTTCCCTTTTATGGGAGTATAAAATGGTACAGCACTTTGGTTGTACCATGGTACAACAGTTCCATGGTATCCTGAAAAGTTAAACATAAATTTAGAATGCAATTCACCAGTTCCATTTCTGCATACATATAGATGGTACTCAGTTTGTGATGGTTCAACTTGATGATTTTTTCCTTTTTAGCAATAGAAATAAGTACCAATAGTTCCATCTAACTTTTCACTTTTAGTGTAATACTCATTGAATTATCTATGATGTAATAAAGTGTTATAAAATTGTTATCAGTTAATGTAAGTGTTCCAGGCATTTGAAAACTAAGGTAAACAGAGCTGTAAGATTAAGTTGGCTTAGTGTGTTAAAAGTCTACATTTATACTGAGAATAATTAGTTTATATATTTTGAGGGAAGGACTGTGAAAAGGTTTTTGACATATTTAAAAATTACGTTTTTATTCTTTGAATAAGTATTTGTTTTATCCTCTGAAGTAAAGCTAGTTTTTCAAAGTAAGAATATTATGTTGCTTGTTATTTGTAATTGAAATTATAAGAAAAAAATTAAAGTCTTAGCAGAGTCAAACAATGGACAGTATTCACACACTTTACTTTGGACCACATTCTTTGGCAGCAGCATTCATCTTGAAATTGTTATCATTTGTTGTTCTCAATATAGAATATATCTATACATAAACATACATACACCAGCTTGTATGAGAACAATGAAATATCCAGAATAGCTCTGAAGTACCTGTGTCTATAGTAGAAGTACAGACTAGCCTATACTGCCACTCATTTAAAAAGCAGACTTTTAAAGCTGTAGTCTTTTTTTCTTAGGAATGTTTAACCACATTGAAGACTCAAAAGTTTACAAAAGGAATTTATACTGTTCATTATTTAGAGATTCTTTTTTTAAATAAATTTAATTTTATTTTCAAGAGTAAAAACAGCAGAAACAAAGATAGAAAAAACTAATGGAAAGTGTACATATAGTACAGAATTTCAAAACAAGAAAAATTTAACAATGGTTACATTATATATTTTCATCATCAAATCAGTATAGATCAACAGACATAGGTATGTAAGACTGATCAAACAATTAAACATTAACACTTTCAATAAACATTTTTTTATTTCTTCCAGATGCATTTTGTATTTAAGTCACTCTTCTAAAAAAATTATAGAGGTTGAGAATGCAGAAAATGCAAGATCCTGTGATTGATTCCTGCTACTGCCCAAAATTAATTAATTTATTTCTTTTTGTGACTCCTTACACTAGGAAGACTATATGATATTTTCATATGTAGGTCCAGTTTATTTCACTTATAAGAATACGTTCAAGATACATCCATTTATATATGAAGTCTTCTAGTTTATCATGTCTTACAGCTAAGTAATATTCCATTTTATGAAAATACCACATCTTTTTCAACTGTTTTTCAAATGATGGGCATTTTGGTTGTTTCCAGGATTTGGCTATCACAAATTATGCTGCTACGAACATAGGTGCACAGATATCACTATGATATGATGTTTTCAGTTCTTCTGGAAAAATTCCCAGTAGGGGGAAAGCTGAATGGAATGATATTTCCAGTTCTAGTTTTTTAAGGAGTCTCCACACTGCTTTCAACAATGGTTGCACCAGTCTGCATTCCCACCAGCAGTGGAGAAATGTTCCTTTTTCCCACAGCGTCTCTAACATTTGTTGTTGGTTGATTTCTTTCTGGGGTGAGATGGTATCTAAGTGTTGTTTTTATTTACATTTCACAATTGGCTAGTGATGTGGAGCATTTCTTCATGTATTTATAGGCTTGTTGAATTTATTTCTCTGAGAAGTGTGCGCTCATCTCAGATG